>RJJA01000034.1:0-129177 GCA_003724045.1 Lepidurus arcticus
TAGGGGCGTCTTCATAGTTTGCTGGGTCTTCTGATAATAACTTGTACACGATTAACGTCTGTAAAAGTGCCGCCTCTATTAATCGCGAAGCAATACTCCATACTTTTGGGCTATTCCTGCAAAACTAACTTTTCACTAGCAACTAGCCTTTTACATTATATGCATATGTAAAAGTTTCGAACTTACTGATAAAAATTACGTAATTCCTGGTCACGCAGCAAATAAATGTTCGACAAAACGTTCGAAAGTCCAGAAGCTCGTGTATGGCTATAGATGAAGGAGCCCAGTTCCAAAAGAAAACTTATAATGCGAACTGAAGCAGGAAATGATAACACAGAATAAACTCGGCGACTATATAACGCGAATTGACTTGTCCAGTTTAAATTTTGCCCAAACGTTTGAAATGCAAATGAAACACCGCCACTGAAAACACGCTCCAAGTCCGAAAACAAAGCTAAATGAATGCTTACGAATCAACAGGAATGCTGTGCGTAAATAAAAATTGAGCAATTTATCCAAATTTAGCTTAAAAACACAACTATCCTTAAAGTACCATAAAAACCGACACTACCCCCAACAACCCTCTTGTTCGGATGCGCGAGCCGTACTGAGCTACTGAGGCGAATCAACAGCACAAATCAGCGCCCCAAGTTCCAGGATTTTTTTCACAAAAAGAATTTAAATATATTACAAGCTTAAGTGGCACGTGAGGTTTGGCATGCCATGTCCCTAAAGGGACTTGTCCAGCTAATAACGAGACAAAAATTAGAAACAAAAATTAAAATACAATAATAATAGTAATAATAATAAAGGTACCTGGACGACGTACCAGCTAAAAAAAATATTATACACGTTCAAAACACGTTACAGAAGTACTATTCTGTCAAAACATGGATTTGCGCTGCACACTACAAAATGTAAGGACTTTAAAAGTCAACACCAAAACACGGGAGAAAAGCATTGTCCTAAGCTAAGCGCGTGCTAACATTCTTCCTATTCTCCCGTTATGTTCCACTTTAACTCCTAGCCCACCGTGGCAATTTTTCTGCCGCCAGCGAAATTTCCCCATTTGACTACCCTCGTCTCCACCCCCGAAATTACACAACTTATGGACACCCCCAAGCTAAAGTGGCACGTGAGGTTTGGCACGCCAAAACGATAGTATAAGCTGGACATGTCCATTAGGGGACTTGCCCAGCTAAAAATATGAATTCTTCAGGTGAATCTGTTGTAGTGTACAAACCAGTCGTCACGGAAATACATCGCTTCAAACGATAGTAAGACGCATATGCAATAGAACGAACCAAGTCTTTTAAGTAAAAGACGAAATCAATACATGTACAGGAACTGGTATTCATTGTTATACCCAGCCAGAAAGGTCACGCATGCTACTGTGGAAGCACCCCACAATTATAAAGGGTAAACTGTTATTCCTCTTGCGTGTTTGGTCTTGAAGAACGGTCAAGTGGCGGGTACTAGCCGCTTTTAGTTCGCAGGCCAGCTCGTACCTCACTCATTTCTCAGCAGTGCATATGTCCGAGAAGGACACCGATCCATTACCGCGCACGAAAGCATAATTTCTCGCAATCGAAATAGCTCTGCCTCGAACAAGCAAGTTCGAAACGCCACAATAGGTGGTAGGTAGACTGCTGGTCTGCGTTGAGTTTCCACTCCCGAGTTCCCAAACCTTAGCAAGTTGCCGCAGGGGGTCTGAGCATAAAGGACTGTCTCGCGCCGGGGTTTTGCCGAAGCAGCGTGAATTAGTTGGTATCCTTGGGTAGGCTGCGTTAGTTTCGTAGTAAGTTTGTTATGCTGCTGCTTGCTAGACGCTAGACGCTTCCTCACGACGGCATCAGTTTGTGTCGGATTACACTGCGGGCTGAGGTCCGGTGGTCACAACGTGTTCTTCATTATTACGTTTTACGTTTCGCTATTCGGAATTACAGTGTTCTAGGAACAAGGGTTACTCTTGTGTGCTAAAAGGATCTAGTAGTACCTTACGTGGTGACTATTGTGTTAATAAAGTGTCCAATACTCAAAGGACTTTTGAATGAGGATTGTTGATGTTGCTAGTGCAAACTAGTAAGGTGGGTGCATCGTGAATGTTAAGCAAGAAAGTCATGGGCATCTCTGGATGTTTGCCGCCCTTGCAAACATGAATAACGCCACAGTGCAGGAATTTATGCAAGGACCTTTGGTCGCTTGGGTACGTAGCGTGTCCACTGCTTTGTAACGAAGAAGATGCATGGGCATTGACTTATCGAACCAACTCCCGCATTCCGCTGGTGCGGTATGAAGGTTGGGTTTCCCTTGCCATCTTGAACTTGGGAGGGAGAAGAGGTGCCAAGTTGCGGGTTTCACAAGTTGCGGATAAAATGCACTATGTCAGGTTGTCATGACAGGGGTTGTCGAGTTGATAGGTAGCATTTTTCTTCCGAGGTACTATATCTGGGTAGGATGACGAGGGCATTCTCGTTTTTAGTTCATGGGAAGTTGCTTGGGAAAGCTAAGTATTGATTGAGACCCGACAGCCTGACAACTATATTGATCCATACCATCACCTTGGGTTTGTCGTGCTGTAGCATGACATGTAGATGAAAGAAACTTTTCTGCAAGGAGTAATTTTTTGCACGTACAACAAGTGTAGCGATCAAAGATAAGATTTTGGAGCATTTTAACGATCGTTGTAATGCAATTTTGAGCAATGAGACTGCGCCCTGCCATGTAAAACGCACTGAAAACCTTAAAGTTAACGCTGTTATCTGTAACTGCATACCGACCATCACCGGCTAGCGTGTCATTTTTTTTGCGGAGTCCTCACCAGGGCCTTCAACGATTGTTCCAGCGTTGTGAAACTACACCAGGTTGTCTTCGAGACCCGATTTTAGCTAGAAACCGGTTTTCATTATTAGCGCGATAAGTGAACTAAGGCCTGGGAACGTTTGGAAAGCGAAAGTTGTGAACTTCAACTTGGCATCGTTCACACCAATTTTTCCTTATTCATGTTTGCTTTAGTTACATTGTTTTTAAAATCACTAGACTTTCCGGAAAGTTGTAACAAATAACGGTGCATCAGATTTTTATATGAGTGGAAAACCTTACAGTGGAAAAACTGCCCAGTCCTGTTGTTGGTTACAGGCAAAGGAATTTTAATCCGTAGCGTTTGCGAGATCTCCAACTCACTTAATTGGTTTTCTGTCCACAGATTCGGCGCTTTAAAGAGGAACCTGGAACGTCGCCAGTAGATTTGGTGCAGCTTACGGACGGAGTTTTTCTCGATGAAGTGTTATCTCACATGTGAGTCTCGACTTTAGCTCTTAATGAGCCCTTCCCAATTTGATTTAATTTGCTTCTTTGTTGATCTGAAAAAAATCTGCCAACGTGCCTGTCCACTATTTGTCGTCTTTGCAAGTGGGGTACATTCTGCTTTACGTGACAATTAACGCTGTCTGCGTATGAACAAGTACGCTGCAGGCCCTAGTTAATGGCTGCAGAGACCGGAAACAAGGCTTATTATAAAAACATGGTTTTTGGTCTGATGAACAGCCAAGCGGACATCCGCATTTCTTGAACGTTCAACTGATTCAGAAAAAACAGACTTGAAAAGCGCAAATCAGCGTTGGAGGCTCCTTGCGTTTCTCCAAAGCACCGATTTCTCGCGAGGAGAACCTATCAAAAGAGAGATTTCCGGTCCTCAGAGAGAAACTTGGAGCAAACGCATCGCTAGCAGGTCATAAAAAGGTGTACGAAAAGTATACTAGTCATTTCCTCCGAACTGCACTGATTTCTCCCATCCTTGGATCCGGTAGAATTCGCAGCTTCAGCTTAAGCTTCCTTTTTATCTGGTAACTTTTTACTTAAACTCAAGAGAGATGCTATTAACACACTGCTGTAGTGAGGACCTTCCCTCGTTTAAATTTTTATACAAACCCCGGATTTCTTGCGGATTGTAAGCCACAAACTAAGCCTTGAAGAATACGCAATTGTCTTTTTCTCTCATTCCCACTTGGACCTTTTACGAGGATGCTGTCACACCGAGAGAATTGCCAAGCACCAGGACAGTTCCAACTTTAAGTGTCCATACATTCTTCGAAAGATATAATAGTAGTAAATGCATGCAGCCATAGTGTTAGGGGACAGAAACTTCAGGGGTGGGAGATAGAATGACATGCCAGTACCATAAGTTTTGGGCCTGGTCTGTTAGACGCGAGTACCTTTTTCAGGAGGCTGTATTGTAAAATGAAGCGTCTATATAGTAGCACTCTAAGTGGAGGGGGGATAACCACTTGCCCGCTTTTTAGGAGGAAATAACAAAACTTCGCGCTTGAGTTGTGCGTTTGTAGTTTGCAGAGGAAAAGCTCTCCTTTTGAAATACGAGAACAGGGACCTCCAGAAGGGAAAAAAATAAAATAAAAAAGTAAGCCAATGCCTTGTTGTCTGTTGTTCTTGCTGGGCTTGGATAGCTTTTGTAGGAGCAGAAGTTGCTCCAGACCGCGCACCGCGTCTTCCTTAACTTGCTCAAGGCATTTCCGGTCTTTACCTTTGGGCTGACCAAAGAACGTCCTATGGTAAACCGACGTTTTAGCCCCTACTTACACCTAAGTAAGGAAATTTCGAAGGTACACTTTCAATTTAGCCTCAGTTCGTGCTCACCCATGAGAAACTGAGCTGAATTTCTGGAAAACACACCCAAAGAATTGCTTCCAAGCCGATACCCTGCCTTGGAAATGTTACAAAAAAATCCCTATTGGATTAAAATCTTGACATTCAAGCCACCCACAATTACATTATCAAGGTTTTTTGCTGTGCCGGCAAGCCTGAACCAACTACTTTTTTTCTCCCTTTGATCTCCCTATATGGGCTGCATAATCAAGTAGCACCTCTGAGTCTATAAAAGGTCTGTCTGGGGACCTTATAGGGCCTGACACGACCGTTTGCCAATTAACCCTCTATTCATCGCGAGAATTAAAATTGGCGACTTTCCAGGAGGCAATTTGCACCTCCAAATTTGGCACATGTCCTGCAATTGCCATTTCATTGATTTAGGTTTTCATTGCTGCCATTAACCAGAGTTTTCATCGCATGTAACGTGATATCGGTCGGCGTCTTTTTCTTTGTCCTAAATAGTCTCAGCCTGCAATCCCACTTTTAACATCCTCAGCCCAGCACACGAAAGGAAGTACAGTTTATGCACGACGGCCCACCTGCTTCTCCAAAAGCTTTGGCCTTGCATGTCATTGTCAGTCATTGAGAAGGTGAGTGGGCTTCACTGGGCCACACATACATGACGTCAAACAGGATAACCTGCCACTATGAAAAATGAAAGTTCTCCTCAATCGTTCTCCGCATGTCGTACTTTGTTTTGCTATTCGAGCGAAATTAAACCCGTAAATCCTACCCCGTTTCACAACAAGAAGGAAAGAAAAAAGAAAGCTCGAGACAGTCATTAGAAGGTTCTTCTAGAATAGGCAATTCATGAGCAGATTTCCGGTTAGTCATCTCTTGCAGGTAATAAACCTGGGAAGCTTGACAATATATTTTTCTTCTGACATGGTAAACAACGGAAAGGTTGCGGCTGTAAAGTTATTAGACTGCAGTATGTGAGATTTTTTTTTAGCTACAAACCTGATTTTCGAAAAAGAAAACAGGCGAATTATAGGCATAGGCTTGGATGAAGTCAGGCTGGTGTGTTTACGTCCATGGGAACAAACAGATTTATTAAAGTAATGCTTTATTTGAGAGAAGGAAGCCGTGCAGAATTGGAGAAACAAGAAATGGTTTGTTCGTGGTAATTTGTCCACGCCCAACATTTTAGGTTTTACCGGATTCTCTGTTTGCTAATTTCACCTGCTTTTACATTTGCTTAGAAAGGCGGTGAGTATGCAATTTGTCTCGGCTTTCTGCTATTTATCCATTCATCACAGCACTTTCTGGCTCTCTCGGTTGTGAACTTGAACGTCGAACTGCAAAAGGCGTCTTAGCCACAGCCACGTTATTTTTTTCCGGCACCGAGGAAGTGCAAGGAAGCGTAAAAGGACGCGTTTTCTGGCCAGCTTAGTAACGGGTCAATAGGTCTGCAGATTGTGAACCTTTTCGTTAAAGCCAAGAATGCTGTCAACATCGTGTGCTTGTGCGCGAAGATGTAGAAACCTCATTTCAGAGTTTCACGAGTTTCCAAGCCTGACGAGATCGCAAGCTAGTGGTAAAATCTGTTTAGAGTATTAAGTCTAAGTCTATATAAAATCTATAAAAGTTTGGACTAAGCTTGCAAAGAATTTCGAATCAGGATTTTTTTTTCTCGCCCTGGCCAATATGCTTATTTGATATCCATGCCAACCGAGTCGATAAAACGCCATGTTGCTTTGGAGTTTGGACAATGAAATATACGTGGGAAAAAGGACGTGTTCTTTTCTTGGAAAAAAGTGGGAAAGGAAAAAATGTGGCAAGCGCACTCCAAGGGGCGTGAATTACGCTTGGTCCATTGATTAGTAGCCATCAACATTTGCTTACACAGAATACGAAACCCTTGGTTCTTTGACTGCCAGAACATGGCCAGAACGCAAACTATTCCCACAAGCCTTTTTTGTTCTGGTTACGGAATATTGACTAGGGTTTTACGGCAGTTCTTTACATCATTCAGCGTTGCTGCGAAAGACCAAATGACTATAGTTTCTTGCATAGCTCTCCAGCATTGTGTAGATATTGCATGAACAGGTCTTTCCGTGACTCACTAAACCTAAAACATTCTACTGTACAGAACGCTTATCAATCGGGTTGGGTAAACAAGGTAACAGATACGTTGTTCTATTTCTTATGTCCTCCATACTGGCAGGACATAAGAAAGACTCTAGTATCTGGCTGTGCATGCAACGCTCTATTTTGAGTTAAGAAGAGAGCTGGACATAAAGCTATTGGTCATATGCCTTTGTTGAAGGATCTAGAGGTCAATTCAGGCCGCCGTTTCATGATCGAATCGACCCAAATCCCTGTATGGTAACCTATGTCCCATAGAGGTTATCCATAAAAAGACACGGGCTCAGGGCAAGGACGTAATATACCACAACGACCACCGATATGAGAAGGTATTTCTGGAAAAACGGAAACATGAAAGACCTTATTAGTGGTCGTGTTCAATTGAAGCGGAGGGAGAAAAAAAGTCAATAAAACGAGTATTTTGGCAACTCATGTTGGAAATTCTCTTCGTCCTCCTGTACAGATGGCGTCATTCATTATAGATCCCTCGAGCAAAGCTGTAAGGAATTTCCCATAAATGATTTGCATTCTCTTTTTGTTGGTAATAGCAAACAAATTCGACACTAACTAGCCTTTCAAGCTCACGTTCTTTAATGTCTATACACGAGTTATGAAGCTTTGCTGTTGCTTAAGATCTGTTGAATAGATTTCTTGAAGAGAACCTAAAGAGAGCAAAGACCGCGGGACGCAACTATCGCATGCAAACAAAAGCACGAATGTAGTTATTTACAGTCCTTCGAAGAAGTTGTATGTAACATGTATTTTACGCCTCTAGTGCTCATGAATTATACAACGTTATAAGACTCATTACACGACGTGAGATTGTGTAAAAGAGTTAACAGATGGCAACCCTTTCTCGCCAGTAGTGGGCTTATTAGATATGGAGTAAAGCTTTATTAACACAGAAAAGATTTATTAACGCAGTTCATTTTAATAAGCTAACTTGAATGCACGAATTTGCAAATCATCAGTCACACAAATCGCGGAAAAAAAGCAGCTACTTGCCTCCTTGTATGCTATCTTTGTAACAGCCTGCTATTTCTTTCTATGTAGTCACGTTTAGAAGATTCAACCAAAGCCTTGAGTTTACAAATCGATGCAGGTTTCTTTGCCCATTTGACTTTCCATTTCTAGCTTGGAATCAGGAGACCACTGAGAGTCCTTCACCCCCTTTTCCACTATATACTATATCTATAGCCTACCCATGTGCAGGTAGCTTCCAATTTACATGATATTTACTTGATCATGCCAAGTCACGTTTGGTCAGCAATATATATATAGCTATATATAGCTATGCCGGGAGGGATAGGCTTCGGTGGCGACAAAGTCCCGTGACAAGAACAGGTTAAATCACAGCAAAAACTGGCCAGCAAAATGCTTCCATTTTTTCTTCATTTGAAAGTATGTGGAAACTCTGGATTTGCATGATTATTGCATATTACCTCTGTTTTTATGATACGCAACTGCCTTTTTTCTTGCACGGAAGAGATGATGACGGTTAATATTAGAACCGCTATAAAACATAGCGTCTAGTATTGATGAATAAAAGCTACAGCTCTTCTTCTCAACTTTTTCAACTTTAGAGCCGCAATAACTTTCTATGGCCGAACGTTAAACGCAGACTTCCCATTCGGCCAGCCTCCTGATTATAACGCGCATCGGCAACTGCAAGGGAAAATCTTTAGCGATCAAAATGGACATAAGGCCCTTCGACACTTCCCTGCCAATTTTTAACTCCCCTAAGCCTCACGTTTCACGCCCAAGTGAACATATACTACTTGTTTTAATAGCCTTACTTTAAACTTTCGATTTCTTTTCCCTCCCAGTTTATTCCGAAGCTTTCCCAGCTTGTTAATGGCCTATGCAAATGAGGTCTGTTGCTTGCGTCAAGTTCAGAGAAAAATGAATACTAGCAATTCAGTCTTTCGCTTTTTCAAGCTTCGTATTGGGGGCGGCATGAAAAGGCTTCGCGACCAACGTTTTTAGTATGATGACACGGTCTTGCGGGTCATTACTAGGTCCTAGTGGCTTAGCTTGAACCGCGACGAAGAGAATAGAAGCCCGAGTGTGGCCAAGTCACGCTTGGGGTGATCTTTGCACTAGGTAGGTTCCAGCTGCACGTGGTTAACACCCTCAAAGCTTTTTTTTGTAATAACCATTACAATTAGTTATTGTGAACCAAAGACAGGTGTCTGCAGGTGAAAAAGAGAGGGTTTTAATTTAAAACTCCCCTGTGCGATTCTCCCCCATTTTCTGTGCTTTCTAGCAGCAGCATTAAGTCCCTGTCTGCTGTACAGGTGTCACGCTAAGTATAAGCACTGTAAGTGCAATGAAGGAAAAGGGGGGGGGGGGGCGATGCTTTTGTCTTTTAACGTGGGAACTAGGGGGTAAAAGTCCGTTACCTGGTTTTGCTACTTGGGAATACCTCTCCCCCTCCCAACAAAAGATAAAAAAAAGAGCTATGCTTTTTGCATATACCGAAAAGCTAAAATGCGTTATTAGATGTGACGGCGAACGCTAAGCGTGGGATGGGAGCTTATTTGCATAAAACTATTAGGGAAGTTCAGACCAGTTCTTTTGTTTGAAATATATAGTATTTCTTTTATCAAATTGGATGAAGCATCACGACTTTGTTTGCTTTACGAGGCGTGCGGCGCTCCACCTCTCACGCGACTAGGGGGTTGGCAAGCTGACAAGGGCGGAAACTACTACCTATTTATCAGTAGTCGAAGGAGCCGTGAGATGACCCTTTGACCTAAGGTGTTTTACAAGGGTCACTGAACCAGTTTCTGTTTTCAACAAAATCCTTGAGAAAACTGTCACTAAGCTGACACTTAGAATTCAGACGACTTTAGTTTGCGAATCTCTCTTTCTTACTTTTTCACTTTTAATATTGAGGACAAAGTTAGGTTGAAGTTTGCTAGCTTTTATGTGAGTATGTTAAGATCTCGTTTCCTCCAACTTGATGAGTTTTTAATGACCGTCCCTTCGGTTTCCGGTTAGTTGCCTTTGTGATTTTTCAACCCCTTGCAACTCCGACGCAATTCAATTGCATGTCCTGTAACCTAAGTTTTAATCTCAAGTTAGAATCCAAACAACAAAGAACGGGAAAAACTGTTCTGAAATGTAAGGCAATTGATTCCAGGAGATTAACCTCCTTGTTTTGCATGCAACTCCATACGAAAACTCGAACTTTGAATACTCTTGTTTCTATGCAGCTGGCCCGAATGCAAATTAAAGGAGATCGCCAACGTGTAAGTAACTTACTACTCGTCTGAAGTTGGCATGAGTGCGTGAAACTTGCCTTTTAAGAAGAGCATGGTGTGCGCATGTCTTTGTAGCCATCTCGTATATTTGAGCTAAACCAGAATGCGATCCATTTGCAAGTTTTCGAGGTCGCATGACCAAACGTTTAGGCCGTAGAAGTAACCCAAACCCTTGGAACTTTTGTTTAAGAGAAAAATGGCGCGCACTTTATAAGGAACAGTGATACTGACCGCGACGGTCAAGTCGGAACGAATGCCAATTTCTTCCTTTTTATTTTCTTAATGTAATTATAAATCACGGAAGGGGAAGACCGACTCGAGTTTCAGGATTATGTGTTAGGGGAAGTAATACAAGGAATAAACTAGGTAAAAAATATGGGAGATCAATCGAAGAAGCTAACGGAACTTTGTCCTGCATTGGCCTTGCAATAAGAAAGGAAGAATGTGCCAACCCAGTGCTTAGGATGCCCTTGCGTTACAATTCACTATTGGTGTTACCAGACTCGCTGCTGATCCAATACCACAAAAGAAAAAGAAGGGAAAAAAGAGTTCCTTCTTCTGTCTTTTCTAAAATGCCAACTCTTTGGGTAAACGACCTGCTATTCACTTATTGTCAAGCATTGTGATTTTAGTGAATCGAAGCATTGGCAACGACAATAATGCAGAAATTGCATTTGTTCGCGACCGTTCACTTAGAAAACTGCTTAGCGGATAATCACCAAGTCTCTAAGTTTGTCGAGCGTGATAAAGCAAGCTCGAGCTGTTTTTTGTCTCTCAAAACGCCGACTTAGATCCTTTTAAGATTTAGCAACACAAATGCAATGCAGGATGTCAACACGATTAATTTCTAATATAGCTTACAATGTTTGACATAAGAATATTTTTTCCCGGTACTGGAGGCATGTTTACCTAGAAAGCTTGTTTTTGCTACAGACAGAAACGAGTCCAGCCTTTAGTCTCTTCAGCATTTGCGCTTTGACGGCGACTAGCAAACGGAGCAAAGATCCGTGCAAAAGAGCTTTACCATTGTGCCATTGTTCTCTCAGCCTTCACGCTGGCTGAGTAAATAACCACCAAAGACTCTTTGGGAACATGCAATACTTCAACGTCTACGCCTGTCCTTTTTGTTTCTTTGACGACCGAGAGATTCTCAGTAATAGATAATAAAACTGATCCTTCCTCGATAGCGTGGAACGAAGAGAAGGGGATCCCCTAAGCTTGGACGGAAATCCTGCCAAACCAAAAGCTTGATATGACCCAGTAACGAGATGAAAACTCTTCATGGAAAATTATTGCGTGCTGTGGTTACATGCACATAGATCGCACGATCATGATCTGCTGGAGCAGGATTTATTAGCCTGCATCTCTTGTTTTCTACGCGCATTTTTTTTAAGCTAGTGGTTTCAATAAAAAAAATTTAATAAAATAAAAGCGGCGTTTTTGTGTGTACCGCGGAAGAATGTCCCTTGAAGATGGATGTTCTTCTCACAGTCGAATAACACCAAGGACATAGGGATTTGCACGTTGCACCTGGCGACCTTTTTGTCTAGTTAAGATGAAGATAACGATTTCGAAACGACAGTGGCAGGCCTGAAAATAGAACTGATTTTGATAAAAGTGCTATTATTGTCAAGGTGGTAAAATAGGAAGAAAAATAGTTTACCTATAAGGAGAAAACTCGAACTCATTGAGTTTATTGCCCTGTTCGAACTAATCCCACGTAGCCACGCTAGACTGAGTTTTCCGCGGGCCTCCCACGTTCCATTACACGATGATTACCATAGAGGCACAACCGAAAACCGTCAAGGTCTTTGCTGGAGCTACGGTACACGATGGTTTTATTTCTCTGTAATTAGAAAATGGGTTTTTATCCCATTCAAAAGTCGCATGATCCAGTACAATTAAGAATTAGGGTTAAAAACGGCATTTTTCGTGCTGTCTTTTTTAATAGAGCAAGTTAAAAGGATATTGTTGCGTTGTGTTTCGCTTTTCTCGGGGGCATGAAATAACTGGGCGTAGTATTTAAAAATCGTAGCACAATTAACTTGCTGTGATGAACACGAGGACACAGCAGCGAGTCCTCCTACTCCCCAAATGCAATGCACGAGTGGATTTATAGCTAGAAAAGCTTGCTGAGTGCCCCCATAACAACGCCCTTGGAAAGGTCTTCTTGATCCAATGGACTTTTTGTCGGCAAACACGCCAGGAAATGATTTCCGGCGAACTTTTTTTTATCAGCTCATCGGTTTCAGTCACTCTGACCTCCCCGCAACTTCGTGATTCGGAATTGATTGGCTGGAGCACACATCGAGGAGATTTCGATGCCAAAGTGTCGTCTTTATTTGGCTTTGATATATGAACCGTTTCCCAAGCGTGGCGGTTCACAACGGTTGCCTTAGTTTCTGTGCTTGGTGTCTTGGATGCTTTTGTGACGTCAGAATATAAGTAAAGCTTTTTAAAGAGCTTGGGAGCCTAAAATCAGTAGATATCTATGCTATGCAACAAATGTTTATGTCTCTTCTCACCTGCTGGGCTGGATCAGAACAATCCCAGGATGGAGTCTTTCTTTAATGTGTGTTTGTCTTCGTAAAAGGAGTTTTTAAGGATCAATGTTGAAATAATCAAAGCTGAAATAATCACGGTGTATCTTCTACAGCAACCCCCGCCCCCGGCGCAGCGTATCCGCACCTGAGGACGTCAGTGGTCGCATCCGCAACTTGGAATTCCTTATCCGATGTGTCAGGAGTTTCTACGAGGTAAATCCAAGGCAATCCAATTGCTTTTGAAACCGTGTTCAGTCCTCAACTCTCACTCTTACTCCTATAATGGGCTCTTCCAAACGACCTTACGCTAAGTTACATTGAAATACATGTTTTCTATGCTGTCAGTCCCATCATTAATCACGCGTGTTAGCAGAAGAGGACGTTCTCTCCCTACACTCTGGAAAGCGTGATAAAAAGGCATACCCTATATAACAAAAGCTTCACAGACTAAACCCACGTCTCGAGACTTTCACTTTCCTTATTTTTATGTGAGATGCAAGGGAAGCTGACGTTACACAACCCATTCTGACCCACCTTTGACTTATGACCTTCATCCTTCACATGTTTCATAACTTTCGTTTTCGAGCCAACTTGTTCGTGTTCGTTTTTAACGACGTTCTTTTCTTGTTTCATTGTTGTAGGAGGGCCTGGGTCAGCTGGTGGTCACTCGCCTTCCAGACCCGGTTATTCTTGGCCGAGAGATTAACAACGAGCTCGCTTTAGCGGATTTAAAATTATTATTACTTCTCGTCTTGGGTTGCGCTGTTCAAGGGCCTCGCAAAGAAGCCATCATCACGGATATAAAGCAGCTGCCTGTCGAAACCCAGCACGCTATAGTAGAATGCATCCAGCAGGTAATAAAGAAAAACTGAAAGAAATATAGCAAATTTCAGCAGTCAGGAGAACCGTAAATTATAGAAGTAATTTAAATGACGCCGTATTTCCTCTTTTAGGTGTCTGACAATCCCGAGACTGTTTGGAGTAAAGAATGGTGCGAGTTGGCCTTAATCCCCGACGACCAGCAGGAAGCTTTGTATCGACTTTTAGTGCAGCATGTTCGGCGACTCATTCGTGAACGAGATGAATACGCACAAGTACTATCTACGCTAATATTCTTTGTTGAGAGTGCTAGCGTCTCATTGTCTTAACATGTTTTTGCAGCAAGTAACCAAACTGGTGTTGCAAGACTTGGATAAAAATCACCCCAAGCTTGTCACCAACAACAACGACAAACATCATGCAGCTGTCGAATTAGCTGACCTCAAAGCCAAATTAAGGAAACTGCGACAAGAATTGTAAGTATCTTAGCACTTGTAAGACTTGTTTCTTCTGTGTCACCCACATATACGCAAAAAAGAATTACAGGAAAACAACACAACTGTATACTTTTTGTCTCTAGGGAAGAGAAATCCGAGACGCTTGCAGAATGCAAAGAAGAATTGGAGGCCAACAAGGCGACACTGGCCAAATTGCGACAAGAGGTGAAAAGTGTCACGTTGTTTATGTAACCACTCCAATCGTAATTTGTTGGTTTTCTTCCGCAGAACCTAGAATTGATTCAGGATGCTCGGGCAGCCAAATCGTACCGCGACGAATTGGACATTGTTCGCGAACGTGCCCAGAAAGTAGACCGACTGGAAGCGGAGTTACAACGCTACCGGGATCGCATAGCTGACATCGATTTTTATAAATCCCGTGTTGAAGAGCTCCGCGAAGATAACCGTTTGTTGGAGGAAACGAAAGACATGCTCGAGTCGCAGCTGGAAAGCGCCCGCAAACGAGCTGATCATCTTCTCGATTTAGAGGCCGATATTTTAAAATACAAGACGCAGGTTAATAACTTGCTAATGGTAAGCGACCATTTCACTTAAACGGCTCAACTTTTTAAATGATCCTTTATCATTTTCGTTAAGGAGCGAGATGCCGACCGAGAAAGATTGCAAGAACTCATGGAGGACAATGCGCATTTGCACTTGTGTGCCAAAAACAGTCTCAGCGAATCAGCAAGCTTGGTAGCAGAGTTGGATTCCCTGAAAACGCAAACTTCAGGTAACATTTTAGACCCAAAAGTGTTCGTAGAAGCAGCAACTTACGAGTTTTTTTTTTTTTTTCTCGGCAGATTTGGGTAAAGATAGTTTGTCGGATCAATTGGGCTACGAGGCCATGTCTCGTGTGCGCAAACTCGAGCTGGAAAACCAACGACTAATGGGTCTTATAAGCAATATGAAAGAGTCGTCTTTCCATGAGAACGCTGATAAGATTCTGGAACTGGAAAAGGAAAACAAACGTCTTTCATTAAAAGTAAAAGCTCGGTGGCTCCCATTCGCTTGGTTTCTTCTTGTTATAATAAAGCAAATCGTGCCTTCTAGATTAATCAAATGATGGAAAGCGGACAGAAAGAGAAACAACACACGTTTGAGCTTGAGGTAGCGTTAGATAATGCGCGTTTAGAGTCGGCCAAGTGGCAAGAGACGTTGGAAGTCATTAAAACCAACAGTGAGCGCCTGCAAGGTGAACTCGAGGTAAATGATGTGCTTAAACTAAATGGTCCTTATAATATTTGTGCATCATTTTTATTTATTTATTTTTTTCATTTTATTTGTATGTTTCACTTTTGCAATCTGGTGATTCAAGGTGGAAAAGGAGCTGCTATGCGAAACGGTAGAAACTTTACGGGAACGTCAGACTAAATCTCAGAATCAGCGCTTACAAGAAGCTGAAACGGAAAGTCGGGAATTGCGTAACACTTCGCAGCAACTGCAATTGCAACTCTCGCGCTTACAGGCTGAGAACCAACAACTGACAAAGTTTAACCAAAGATTGAAGGAAAGCGCCGAGCGGTTGGCCGAAGTGGAGCATCACAACCACACAATAGAACGTGAAAAGCAGGAGCTTCAACAGGTACGTTAGTCATCCTGCCGAAGCCTTAGTCATAAAGTCAGGAGCTGAACCTGTTGAATGCATGGGTTTCTTTTTCGTTACATTTTAGTCTTTGGCGAACTTGCGAGAAGCCTGTGAAACGCATGCCAAGTGGGAAACTGAGTTATCAGTGGCGGAATCTGAGAGGAAGCATTTGACCAAAACAGTTGAGAACATGAAGCAGTTGTGTGCCAAGATGGATTCAGCTACGGCAGACAATGCCAAACTGGCTGCTGAAAACCAACGGTTACATCGAGCATTGGAATCTTTCAAGCAAACCAGTCAGCGAGTTATGGACGCTGAGCAAGAGAAAGAGGAGCTCGTTCGCAACAACCAGCAGTTAACTTCCAGCATGGAGGCATTGAAGGTAGAATTCAGTTGGGTTCGTGACGTGGGGGCGTTTTTTGTGATCCATTATCTCTTTAGGTGGAACGTGGCAGAATGGAAGAACTCGAATTGCAAGGCATGAGTCTGACCTCTGAACACCAAAAATTGCAGCGTACTTGTGAAAGCGTGCAGAGACGTTTAGAGGAATCCGAGCGTCTTTGTCGGGACGTGGAAACTGAGAACGGCAAATTGCACAAGACTCTGGAGACCCTTAAGGCTTCCAATCGTCGTTTAAACGAGTTAGAGAAGGAAACTACCGAGTTGGAAGCGGATAATCACCGTTTAGAGCGCGAAAGTCAATCTTTAAGTAAGGAAGTCTCGCGTCTCAAGCAAGCGGCCGAGGTCAAAGATGTTACCATCGATGAAGTAACTTCTCGCGCCTCCACTTTCGAGCGTGATAACAAACGCTTACAAAAAGAAGTCGAGTTACTCCAAATGCAGAACTCGCGTTTGCACGAATTGGAGAAAGAGAATCGTGAACTCTTGCAGCAAAGTGCCGTAGAGAAACGTACCCTGAGCGCCCTTCGTGAGGAGTTGGTTTCCGAGAAGATTAAAACACAACAGTTGAACAATGAGCTGGAGAAATTGAGCGCAGACTTGCAGCGACTGGGGCTAAACCGGGAACTAATTGTCAGTACCCCGACGGAAGATCGTTATCTAGCGCTGGAATCTATGTTGGAAGGGACCCTGAAGAGAAGCCTAGAAGTAAAGGAAGAACGTATCCTGGCCTTGGAAAGTCGCCTCGAAGAATCCACTGCCCGTAATGCAGAACTACGCGATAGTCTGCGAGCTGTCCAACGAGAAAAGGAAGCACTGCAGCAAAGATTGTTGGAAACATCCAGCGAGAATAACCATAGTATAGTGGAACGGGAGAAGGAGCATGTGAATACTCGGCGTGAGCTAACAGTGTTGAAAGATCAGCTCAACGAAATCGAACGTCAAGTAACGCATTGTTAAAAATTGTTTCGTTGCTAATTTTTACTTTTTTTTTGCAGAACGCTAGCTTGGTTAGCGAGAAAGAAAACTTCAAGCAGCAACTGAATGCAGCGCAAGCAGCTGCGACACAAACGACAGCGTCATCGCAAACCGTTACTCTGCAATGGCAACAAAGAACGGCCGCGTTGCAAGTAGAAAATACTGCCTTGGAAAGTCGTTGTGGTTCCTTACAGACGCAATTAGAAACGCTGCAGGCGACCCAAACTCAATTGGAAGCTGAGAAGGAGAAAGTGAGCGCAAACTGGCAAGAAGTAGCCATGGGCGTTCGTGACTTCCTCCTGCGCGTCCAGCCTTCGCTTACAGTTAGAGTTTCTTGATTTTATGCCAGTTCGGGCATCATGTTTTCGCATGCAAAATGGCTTTAGAGTGCAAGGCTGCGCAAAGGAAGGCATGGGTTGCCTATATGGAAAGGAATTTGGTCCCCTGATAATCTTTGGTTGTGCACACCAATTCTGCATGAATGGCACCATTTTTGATTTTGCTGTAAATTAAAACTAATCACGTGCTCGACTTCTACAGGCTTTAAACCTCCACGAAGACTTGCAGTCAAGGCACGACCAACTGTCCAAGGATCAAGAACAATTGCAAAAACTCCACGAACAGCTGTCGTCTGAGTATGATGCTCTCTCGAAAGAACGCGAAGCCCTCAAAGTCAACCAGAAGGAAGTTAAGGCTGAATACAAAGCTCTACAAGTAAACCCTTAAAGAATTTAATGACTGGGACTTAACGTAATCTGTCTGTCGCTTCTCAAGGAACGTCTACACACTGTGGAGACTAGTCAAGAGGACGTTTTACGCATTAAAGCGGCTTTCGAAGTCGAGAAAGAAGCTTTGCAGGCTGACTCGCGCTCTTTGTCTAATTTACGTGCTGAACACTCGCGTCTCAAGGTAAATTTCCCGGCGAATTTGACATTAACGTATTACAGCACTTCCAATCTTCTTAGGATGACTTCCGAAGCTTGTTCGTAGCTAATGAGAAGTTGAAGGCGGAATATAAGAATTTACAAACTGACTACAAAGCTTTGAAAACGGACAACAACACTTTAAAGCTGAAACAAACGGAAATGCAAGGCGAGCTGGCGGAATGCCGGGACCAGATAAACATTATTGATATCGATCTCTCTAAAGCGAACAATAAATGCGAGGTAAGCCAAGTACTCTCTTTCGATCACCAACTAAGCTAACTTAACTGGACACTCAAAGATGCTGTCGCAAATGAACAATGCACTGGAAGAAGACAGACGAACACTTATGACGCAAGTCTCGCTGTTGTTGGCACAGTACCATGATCTCCTTACTCAAACATTAGAAGAGAAAGACCATTTCCACGTAGAAGAAAAGAACTTGGCGTAAGTTTTCGTCAATCCTTTTTACCAACATACACAGAGCAGAAATAATAACTTTTCGTTTACAGAGATAAAGTCAACAACCTCAAGCGTCAGAAAGAGAAACTAGAAGAGAAGATCATGGAGCAATACCGACGAATGGAAAACAACACACCCAAAAGGTAACTTCCCTCAAGCGTCTTTTCATTGTTCTCGACACTTGCTATAGCTGCGTAATATGCTCTTGTATGCTCTTTTCCTACTTATTCGTATGAAAAAGCGACAACATTTTTGGATATGCGACTCGCCCGTAAGTCTGTTTCTATTTGTGTTTTCACCTCGTGTGTGTTGTCGTCTTTCCTCGCCTTACCTCGCTATTAGATTTCCTCCCTTTTTGACTAACGTACATGTTTTCCGACTGTAGCCGTCGAAGTTTCGGGTCCAATCTGGTGCGAAAGATGCGAAAAGCCAGTTCGGATCTTATCAGCAAAGTGCCTCGGGTAAGGAGAAATCTAGTTCCCACGTGGATTCTTTGACGGTCCATTTTTTCCCCTTAAATAGGGTCGCTCTCGTTCACGGTCGCGTCTTGATGGGACGGAATGTTTGGATACGAACGATAGTTCTTCTTTGGGTTCAGGCGGCACCGAGTCTCTTGACTCGGGAAGTGAAAGGCAGAATTCTCCGCAAGGTAAATAGTACTATTTTTTCCCGTGAAAGTGGATGTAATGAAGCTTTTAAATCGTAGATTTAAGCTTAAGCGATACTTCTGGCTTATTAGGTGACTTGAAGGTCGACACCAGAAGATCTAATTTGCTAAACACCGCCCACTTTCGACAATCTCTACCTCCTGGTGCACTGGAAAAGCTCGAATCGACATTCAGGTAAGCCTTTTTATCCTTCCAGTGAATCTGCATGAATGAATTGTGAATGTTTCCAAGGGATTCGGTGCCGGCTGAAGCGTTGGCCCTTTTGCAAAACGAGTCTAATGAAAGCCATTCAGATTCCAACTCGATATCTTCCATTAAAGGCTCGTCGTACCAGCGCACGACAAGTTCAAGTATGAATAACGTTTCCAGGTTTCTTTTCGCTGTTTGAGTGAGGCAAGTTCTAACTGTTGTCATTGTTTCAGATGGTGCGAGTTTGCCGTTGTCGAAAAGCGTGTTAAGCTTAGGAACTGCTGGATCTCGTCAACCTCTGTACGTCCACGACAAGGAAACTGAACTAGTTAACGGAAAGCAGAATTCGCCGCCTGTACCTAGTACGGTTACTACTTCTATTACCATTCCTCCGTTAGCGAACGGGAAAAACATCGGTCCACCCCCACCGTTAGGACCCCCTCCCCTTCGACGTATGGAAATACCTCATTTCCGTCCGGTCTCAGCTTCAAACAGCCCACCTAGCAATAACTCGGATCCAACTTTCCCCAACGGATTAGCTGGAACTAACAAAGTCGATTCCCTTCGAACCTCGCCCAAGAATGTCGCTTCATTAAATAGTACCCCAAGTACCCCGCGCCCTACGCAACAGCAATCCCCGCCCTTATTGATTAATGGCGGCACTGCCACTTCAACACCCGTCCACAAACCAACGAATTCTTCCAGCCCGCCTACTATAGGAACGCCGAGCCGTTCTGTAAACGAAAACTCGTACAACGGTATCAACACGCCCCCTACTACCCCACAACATCAGCACGTGGTGAAAACCACCAATATTAACGTAAGCATTACGTCTCCCTTTGGAGGCTCCTCTACTCCAAGTTTGGAAAGACGCGCTTCTATGAGGTTACCTGCGTCGAATGCTTCGGCATCAACACCTCGGCCTTTGCCTCGTACTCTCACCTTAGACGATACCCTACGAGGTCGAGGACCGCCCCTTGAAGACCGTAACAAGTAGGTTGCATTGTTTGGAGATGAAATCACGGTCGAATCCTGATTTAAACCAATATTTTTTATTTGTTTTATTTTTAGTTTGCCCCCGTTGCCAGCTAGGAATCGACCTTTGCCCCCGCCCCCACCTATTATCGATAACGACATGGCCCCTTCTTCTAGTCACGCCTCCGTTCGACCCCAGTTACCCCCCAGGCTAAATACTGCCCCAACGACGTCCCTTTCCCCAACTAACGGTGTACCGGCCGCTGGGAAGCCTAAAGAAGGAGAAGGGGCCAATGCGAATTCTATTTGGTATGAATATGGCTGCGTGTAAATATTCTTGCGGGTTAAAATGAAAACAATTGCCACATGGAGAGCAAAAGTGGCCGATGCTGTTCCTCGTTTGATGGTAGCATAGTCTATGCCAACTGTTTACGCGTAGATCAATTCCTGTCTTTCTCTCTCGCGCTCGCTACTGTATACATTATCAATTTCTGCTGCAACAGCCTTTCCGTGTGCTTCCCGTGTGCTATGTTAGTCATTTTTTACAGAAAACTTGGCGCTAGTTTTCACCTCTTTATGATTTTAAAAAGAAAATTCGAGCTTCAAGCAATCAATTTACTATTGTAGATAATTTGACTAAAAAAATACTATACATTCGCAGCTGTTTACTCTTTTGTGTCTCGATTCTGGACCCCATGTTCTGTAGTCTGGATTCCTATTCCTCCATCCTCGATGTCGTACATGTCCCTCTAAATGGTGATGACATTCACGTGGTCCTTGTTTTGGCCTTAGTGCAACCAATACAAGATGCATTTTAGTTATCTGCCTAGTTAAACCCCAATGTCCAAGCAAAGCAACGTAATGAGTATAGTGGTAGACAGCGCAGGTTGTTGTTCGGGGGACTTGAACGAAGATAAAGACATCAAATGTTTACCACAGGAAGTCCAAGCAGATCACTTTCCGCGATAGGACCCATTTTTCCATTAACGAAGGTGAAAAATACGAAGCTCGAGGAATAGGGAAAAAGAGAACCTGGGGGCTACAAATGTGCCTCTTCTCTTCATGTACCAGTTTTAGAATGTCGTCTGCAACGTGCTCAAGTATGTTTGCCACGACTTGAAATCACCTCGCTATGCACACCGTCAAGTGCGCACCTGTGCTTTTTGCCTGCAAGCTTACAACCCTTTTGTTACCTCTCGCACCTCGAGGCGGCTCCGAACGTGGTGCACAAAGAAAAGTATAGGTTATGTACCACAGACACCTCTGTGTGACTTTTAGCTTCCATGGTTTACGTTTTGGTTTAGCAGAAGCACGAATTCTGTTTGTTTTGCAACACGATTTTTCGTGGTATAAAACAGAAAGAATAGAATCGTCCAGGATCTCTTCCAGCGAATATTAGCATGCAGATGGGCGTGCCATGCAACACGCGTACATAACGCATTAGACCATAACCATCTATGCATCGTTTCCAGTACATCTACGATCGAACGTGGTTAATGCAACACTTTACACTTTGTATGTAAGGAAACGGGGCACCAAAGTAGAAAGCTAAATTCCGATACGCATGCCCCTTAACCAACATGTTAAGGAGATTTGAAACTTGAAGGCTTGATTATCTAATTAAGGTTCCCCGAAAGTTTCCAGGCGTGCTTCTCCTGCATTGCCCACTGCTAACGGGCACGATCTTCTAACAAACTTGTAGCTTCTATTACTTCCTACGTGATTTCCTTCCACCTCTTCTCGACCTGCCTATTCCTGTTTTTCCTAGCCAGCCAAGTCACGGCCGGAGCAAACCCTCTCATTTGGTCAGAACCAAGAGTACAAAATGAAGCCATGCAAAGATACAAAGCTGTCTAAAAAGGAACGCCCCCAGGCTGATAAGGGGGCTGCTTCACTGTTACCTGGCCGGACTATAAATACAACCAGGAACAGCAACAGGTGAACAAGCTCTGAAATTGCAGAGAAATTAGACCCACGTTTCCATAAAAGAAAATCTTCATTGAATGGTCGCCTGTTCCGGCGGTTAACACTATCGTACCTGCCCATCTTAAGCCGGCTTCGCACCAAAAGCTTAACGTTCGCACCGGACATAAAGCACTGTATAACGACTACATAACGTATCCGAAAGACCAAAACATAGCATAACATGCTACAAACCCGCGTCTATTTATACCCAAACTGTACACAAATATTTCTTAACATTGTATAGGAAATTCTATCTTATTTTTTTCATTTAGAACCTAAGATTCCACAACCCGTCACACCAATAAGCCTCGGCCGCATACAAGCTTACCTTAAAAAGAGGAAAGAAAGAAACTAGCCTCTCTAATATCTCTCTTTGTAGGGTAATTTGGGGCGCTATAGGCAAACAGGTCTGAAAATGGTCTGAAAAACGTACGATACCATCAGTGGTTTATGACAAAGCGGCGTAATTTTTCTTCTTTTTTTCTTATTAGGCTTGACTGCTCTATAGCAAAAGACATGCAAATTGCAGGGGTCAATATGGGTCAAACTGGCACGGCTTAAGGGCAAAAAACGGGCTTCGCTTGTTAAGTGTGTACCAGTAATAGAACCTAAATACAGGCCCATTGTACTTATCGCCAAGATAGACATACACGTGAACCGGTGACCCTCACGACCTAGGACTGAAACGCGAGAGGCTAAACTTCCTAACCACAACTTAAATATACAGAGGGAGAAAGATAAGATAAAGCAGTGCCAGTTGCCAGCCCGACTGAACCAAAACAGTCCAATTATCTCCTTCGCTCCTTCGGCTGCATCTCGTTGGCCTCTTAACGAGTCTAATTTTGGGTTTTCTCCCCCTCCAGCCTCTCTAAACAGCTCCAAGGCTTCAAGTCCCATGGAAAATTACCTTATTCCCCTTATTTGCCCTGTACAGATCTTGTCAGTAATCGATGTTTTCAAACCATAAATAACGTTTTTTCAAAAGCAGTAGCCTTGAAACTCCGACTTCCCGCTGTCGCCGCCTGCGATTTGCAGAAGATCTTCATCAAAAATGGTCGTATTCCCCAAGTGTTAGTTTGCCACGTTTGACCTTCGTCGACATAATGTCATAATTAAACCGGAGGTTGCTGTCTCCCTTCTTTTTGCCCCCGTCTTCTACTCCAATGCGGCTTTTCCCCTTCAGCGTTTGACCGCTCTCTCGAGCAACCATTTGCCTTCTTCGCGTGCGCATCTCAACCAGATCAGATCCCACATATTTCTTGCGTCGTGCCATGAATGGCAGCAACACATAACACGATAACGACCAACACGGACAACTCCTTCTCTCTTATTCCTTTTTTTACTGCGGCCCTTTTTTAGGCTACAAGAACGCCCTTAAGTTTTTCCTGGACGATTAACATTTCTAGAAAAGCTTCATTTGACCAAGACGTTGAACGTTGCGGCTGCTCAAAGCATAAGGACGCTGGTTCGTACAGTACATTCTGGATTCTGCAGCGCTTGGCATTCAAAACACCGATAGACCCCGAGCTATCATCGAGTTATCTTTACAACTTTTTCGTTCCTAGTGCATCCCTGGTCACCCATTCAATTTTTCCTTTGCTTTGCTTGCCTCCTTTCCATCTGCAAGACGAAACGATGCGGGATCCATGATAGAACCAAGTACGTCATTAGCATAGTGAGAACCTTGAGATGTTTCTCCCCTTTCTGACTAGCATAACAGACCCTCAAGTTTTTCTAAACTAAACTTGGAAGTTATTCCGACCCTTCTTACTTCGACTTGTCTTATACATCTCACCTTTCTTCCAAGTGTTACTATACAGCCTCAAGTTTCCTTTTGCAGTAAGGCTCGACTTTAACATGAAACCTTTGGCCCTTACAAAACTTACTGCCGTCTCACACACGCTTAATATGGCAACTTGGAGTCCACGCATTTCACAGAATGAAGCAATTAAACTCCGAAGCCCCAACCCAGAAAGTCTGATACATTTCGTTCGCTCTTCACCGTCGACGATTTTCCCTTGCACACTTGGAGAAGGAGCGTTCTCAAGTCTTAACATCCATCAACGCTAGCTTCGTTTACGTGTCAAACGTAAGTGGGGTAAGTGGTTTCCGTCCTTGGATATTATTTACGCTGGCTAAAAGAGGGAGAATTTTGTTATTTCCCTTCTTTTTGGGGGGCGTTCAGAGGTGGACTGCCACGAAAGTTGCGACACAACGACGGAAAACTTAGGCTATAGATGGTACCAGAAGTAAAAAAGGGAGGTGCCCGTTACTATGGCGACCCTTTTCCGATCAATATAAGCTCCAGCAAGTGGGAATGGCTGCGGATTCCGTTTGATAAACACTGGTAACCGTGAGTACCCGGCCAAAAAGAAAAGAAAAACATCGTGGCTTTCAGCCGGATAAATAACTTGCAGCTTGTTCCTCAAGCGAGTGTCACGGCGTAATCTTGTCTACGTGATAAGAAGACGTCAAGGGAGACGTTAACCATCAAAAAGAGAGTTATGCACCACAACAATAACTTCCGAGGCAGTTAAAGAAGTATTCCTGCGCCCAATCCTTTTCCTTATCATAACCCATGAAAAGCTCGAGGGCAAGGGACAGGTGTAGGACAAATTACGACGTTATTAAACTTCATAAGGCCTTCCTAAACTATGGAACACTGGGAGCTATTTTCCGTTCATGTCTGGATGTCTCAAACCACTAACTACACCTCATACGCACAAAACATCGGCAAAACTTGTATGTATAGTATATACAAACCTCACACGTCTGTTAAGACGGTGGGTGTAGATTATGCAAATGGACTCCGATAGGCACCAGGGCCACCCAATGTGGTTCATTAACCAGCCAAGTAGGGGTCCATACAAGATACTACCAAAAGCAATGGTGTATTTTTGATACCGGTCGAATTTCCATTCGGCTTCTTTTTTTAGCCCGTCCCAGTCTTCACAAACCCAACAGAGCTTCTTTCTTCTGTTCGCTACAGCGATTTAGGAAAATCTAAAAACTCTCAGAGCTTAAATGCGTGACGGTGGATCGTACCCCATTCATGATTAACTTAATCAAGCGATGCCTGTTCCAGGGCGCGGTTGTAAAGATCCCAAGAATCTGCTAACTGGCCTGCTCGAGGTATCTATACGTGTTTACTGTTGACAAGCAAACGCAAGCTTCTGATACACATCTAGAAAACCGATCAATAAGTAGAGTAATCTGGCGAAGAAAGTAAGCTAAGGTAATAAAGCAGCCGAGCTTGAAGCTGAGCTCCCTTCATCGATCAACCTCTACAGAGCAGAAGCAAAAGGGCTGTGTTCACGTGAAAACCCCTTTTCCCTGTTGGCGCTTATCGTAACGATTCTCTGCTTGAAAACTCAGATATAGTCTTGCATCGCTATATTGGTTGTCTTCGTCTCCTCGAGAATTTAACGTCTGGAGAGAAATTCGCGTATTAAGCTAGATTTGGCTTCCAAACATGCTACGCGCAGCTTTTATCGATCCATGACTCCGACATACACCGTATACGCCATGGTTGGAGCCTTTAGGATACCAAGTATTCGGGGACCGTAGCTCCAAGGTTCCCTGTAGTGTAGTGAAGATCCTTTTAGGTTAGCTAGGACTGGTACTGAGCTGCTGCGAGCGCGAGACCGCGAGCGGCCAAGCTCAAGAAAGACCGAACGTTTCGCTTTTAGTTCAGTCTGGAAGGCCAAGGTGAACACAAGAACAGGGCCCTCCGTCGAACGGCGACGCTTAGCCCCTTAAAACAAAACAAAAACATTAGGATTTAGTGTGTTTTCCTTATAAATTAGTGAAATCTCGTGGAGGTTGTTTACCGTGTTTGAAGAGTGCACTCGAGACCAAGTTTATTCAAAAGCCGAAAATGAGCTTCGTTATTTCTTTTTAAGCGAGCGTGGAACTTTTAAGTTTTAAAATGAAATCGAAGATTTCATGTTTATAGCATTAAGAGTCTGGATTCTCGCCTTTGAGTGATCTAACTTGAAAAGATCGTTAATTTGACACCGGGTTTAAACGGATTACGGTTCGGATTCAATCGCGCATAGAAGATCCGACAAATTATGTAAGCATATCATTAAAACTAACATTGCTTCGTCATGCTCCATCGTAACATGTCATCTCCACAATTCGTACGATCAAATTCACTGCCTTGTTAAGTCAAGAAAGGGTCATTTGCCTATTCACGTTACTATATCCCCGAGTAATGACCGCGATGACTCCGCTTAAAACCTTCCCAATCCTGCCATTCTTCGTACGGGGAAAAATAGAAACGATTTTCTCTTCGAAGAAGCATAGAGCATTGTCATTTAGTAGTTATACAGTTGCCATTAAGCCGGAACTATATAAAAGGCCCAGCAGTACAATAGTTGTAAAAGAATTTCCATCAAGAGATAGATGAGCCCAAAATATGCATACTTTATTCCCTTTCTCTCAACCTCTAAAATTCTTTGCAGCGATTTTACTTGCATTTTTAGGGGGCTAGAAGTTGGTTTGGGCTGTAGCTTATTAGGCATTCTAACCTGAGGTTAACTTTTCTTTCGCTTCGTTGTCCGTCCAACAAGAACACGGTTGAACCAGAGGAGGGTCTCTCCACTCCGCTGCGGGGCCGCCCACCTTCTTTTCTTCCCCGCTGCGACCAGAATAAGACATCAACTGCCACTTCCATACTTCCATCGTAAATCCATTAATAGCGCCAGCGTTCCTAGTTTTCCGGTTTTCGAATCAAAATCCCAGCGTCAACCCTGATTCCAACGTAAAAGAGGCAGTCCCAATTCAAACAATAGCAGAGTTTGGGTTTTCCCGTAAAAGAGCGTGACAATTTGCGTGCAGTGAAAGTCAAAGAATCCCTGCTAGAAGCCCAAGATTTTCCCTTTTTTTTTATTTCTGTCGATTCTTTTTACTCAGCCGTCTATGCCACAAAGCCATGGCAGTGAAGGCCTTTTCAAGAGTCACGAACGTTCAGACTTGAAAGTAGACCACCCCTGTGGAATCCTGGAATGCATATATGTTGATGCTGAGACCTGAGACCACTGAGACGTTGACCATATCCGAGCAATGAAACCCCACACTGGGTTCTCGAGCACAAACACACACACTCTCTAAACCTATTAACCCTCATATCAGAACCAAAAGTGCTGCAGCTGCTCTAACTTTTCGTTTTCCTTGAGACCCATTCAGGGACTGTTTTCCAGATCGAGTTTCAAATCTGGAATTCCAATATTGGCGGACGGGCGGCTAGGGATCTATAATGAAGCGTCTCGGAAGTCTTTTAACGAGCAAACACTCTCTGCTCTTTTTTCCCCTTTAGATTCCTGATAGTCGAATTAGAGTGTGACGCCAGGTGCGAACAGTGCGTAGATGCGGTTCTTTCTTTGGCCATACCTTTTCCGTACCAAAAAGAGCGGCAACTGGATACCCCATGCGACAGGGGAGCATAAAAGGCGCCAGAAACGAAGGAATCTCATAAAAACCACAAAAGCACCAACTATTCTACTAACCAATTCACCCCATACTAAGTACATTCGGCACCGTGTTCCGCATTCAACACCGACACAGGGGGCTCCTGAACCTTACCACGTCTTTTTTTTTCTTGCTCAATGAGCATCGGTATGGACTCCAAGACCAGAAGAATTAGACAATCCCCCCCTTTTACTACAGTTACCTTAGTTCCAACCCGCGAGCCATACCGTGCCTGATGCCGGCATCCTTGGTCATCTTCGAGCTGCTATAATACAGGTAAAGGTGTGCAAAAGCTAGTTATAAAGACCGAGAACTTCAAAAGAGAATGCCGCGGCGACTTTCAGAACGCGAGACTTGTTTAGCACTGATGTCCCAGCCGCCCATGGCGGCTTCGTTGTCTGCTGCGACCGAGAACCATCAACTTGTTCATAAAGAGTCGAGACCAATGCGTTAAGCATATGGTGGTTGTGCTGGGTGGATTTAGCGTGAAAAATGAAACCAGAATTTCTCCCGAGAGCTTCTGGATTAGATTAGCAAGTATAAAAGTACGTCTTTATTAACGTTAGTTAATTGAGTAGTAAAAAGCCGGTGCGGTGTGAAGCGAGAGGGTGCTTTTTGGGGGGTGGGGGACATCGGTATGAAGGCCGCGAGAGACTTATCGTGAACACGAGGGGTTTTCTGAACACTAAGCCAGGGAAATAAAGCTGCAGGAAATGGGATTTTTCACCAATTTTAAAGACAAAGCGAAACCCGGTAGAATAGGGTTTCTCCGCAAGACAATATATCTTGCGGGATCTGTCAGTAGACCAGCATGGATTCAACAAAGACCCTTCAATGCTTTGACAAGGGGCTGAGAAAATCAGACAAGAAGAATCTTGTTTTCCACGGGAAGCTATAGCATTAAAAAAGGCTCTTTTCCATTCCTGTTTCGCGTCCTGCTTTTAAGACTTAACCATTACAATGAGAGCAGTTTGGTGTTGCCCAATGTCGTTACCAAATGCGAAGAGTGCTGATTAGACTACTCAGAATATCGTTAGGCTTGGAATGGGAGAGAAAACCATCAATCTTTTATTACGGTGTACCAAACTCTAGCGGTAATAAACTGAGACCAACCAAACTGTGACTGATTGTGACTCACAATCTGGGGGAAGTAAGTGTATGCAGTTTGGCCACGCGACTTCATTTGCATGACTCGTCATCTCCAGGTTTCCAGATTACCAATCCCTTCGTTTGCATAAACTGAATTACCCTATCTCTCCCCCCACCCAGCCCAAACGTCTAAGCGGGCAACCCTTTAAGGATCAATGAGTTGCAAACTGATTTTCGGAGCAACGCCCAACCCACCAACTTGGGGGATATTTTTTTTAACATTTTTTAAAGGAAAAAATCAGCAGGCTAACGACGTCAAGCGAATTATGATGAGCAACCCTTTCATTAAGATCGGCTGGCGCGACACTCCGTATCATCCTGTCAATAATTGAGCCCTGCAGCGTAGCAACATTCTGGGCTTGCCGAGAAACCGAAGCAAATTACACACTTACAGGCCATCCTCTTTTATGCCCACGCCACCAACGCTTTTTTATGTGTTGTGGCTCATCAAATTTGGCATGAAAAAATTCCAGCTGGCGGCTTGCCTCTTTTTTTCCCTGTTCCCAACGCCGAGATCCTTGTAGACATTTTCCGCCCGTACTTGACCCTGCCCTCTATGCCAAAAACGCAAGCTTTAAATATCGAACGAAAGTTAAGACCACCCAGGAAGCTTTCAAACGCATCACAAGTTTCTGCGGGCACATTATCACAAACAAATTACGGTTCCGGAAGTGGTTTTTGTGTGCCCTCCAAGCTAATGAGCGAGCCAAACTGTCAATAAAGGCAGTCATGGCAGTTTTTGGTCACTGGAACCGGCTGAGGTCTTCACATGCTTATTTCATGCTTGATGATAGCGGATGGCTCACCTGAGCTTCCTGTTGCCCATCAAAGAGCTATAACTATTTTGTACTTTCTTTTCGAAAAACTTGCAGCCCTGAGCTGTTCCGCCTCTGGTTGCAGCTGATTCCCATTTTCGGGTTCATACATGTGGTTGTTCATTGTTGACGACCACCAGTTCTGCTGTAAATACAGATTGGATGTGTACTATACGTTCATGCTTTGTATACCTGTGTCGTGTTCACTTTCATCAGTCTAAGCTCTCGTCGTATAAGGCCATCCATGCTCTCTCAATAAACGCTGACTAGAGGCTATACGCTAACCTACCAGTTTTAGAAGGTAGGCCGGTTTCCGGTTGCCTGTTTTCTACGCTTCCTTAAACGAAGGCCGCTATTTCTCTTGTCCTGTCAACAGTCATCACTTGTGCCAGCCCTCGACGCACATCATAATCATCCCCAACTTGAAAGCTTCCCTTCCATGTCTAATAAGTCTTTCGCCTTATGGATTAAGAAGAAAATCTTTATTCGGAACTTTTCTTTCCCTTCTGTTTGGAGTACAGTTATGGCTAATACCAGGCTATAGGGTCTTGGTGGATGGTCGTTCATTAGTCGTGTCCAATGCCCCGGCAGTAAAACTGTTCCTAGTTGGAAATTTTTTGGGGGGTCGTTGGCAAGTCTTAGGTCGATAAGCATCGCAGCGTATATACAACATCTCGTCAGGGAAATCTGATACGGCTTGTGCAGCTATCATAGGCCCAATCCGTTGGTAAGCCTAAAATTTACCACCCTCCACAATGTTTCCCGTTTTATTGCTTGTGCCTATACAGAAACAGTGAGGTTTGCTTGTAGGTTATCTTAGGCTACTCTACAGGCACGCTAGAAGGTTGTCTCTGATCAACTTATACATAAAGGCTTTGAGATACGTGAAAAGATTACGTGGTACTGGTGCTTTTTCGTAAAGAGATGCAAAATAAGCTCTTCATTATGCATGCAATGTTTCGGGGTTGGGCCTAAGCTAAAACTAACAGTACATACAAGCGAAACACGTGAGCAACAGTGCTCATCAGCATGAAACACGAAAGCAGACAAGCCGAGCATGTAGCGTAGACTTCATCCACACTCATCAATACGGATCTCCATGTATCTCTAAAGCTCGAGGGCCTTCATTTATAAGCAGATGAGCTTCACATGCAATGGGACACCCATCAGGCTCTCTTGGAAACCGTATTCAAATGTCCTAACGTATCCAGGGACCGGTGTTCTTGGTCTCCGTATGAAATAGTTGGTTCCCAATGTCAAAGAAAGCTTCTGATAAACGTCTCCGCCAAGTTGGCAACTGTCTTCTTTGACTGGCGCATTCTTGGAACAGCTGCTGTTGCTGTAACCTAAACTTTGGGCTTGAAAGCACGCAATTAAAGAAAGTGTTTTTGCTTTTTGACAGATTCCTCCCCAAAAAGGCCGAAATGGATTTCGATTTGGGAGAAAGCTGGTGCGCAGGGATGGATGCAGCCGGCGCCTGCGAATTATTTTGGGAACTCGGACCACCGCCTGACATGATTTTGCGAATTCCTCCGCCACCTTTACCCGCATTTTTGGAATCCATGTTGTTTACTCAGCCAGACGATTTCGAGAACGCCAGCTGTCATTGGTGTGAGTGGGCCAAGTCAGGCGACTCGGTCGATTATGTGGAATTGCCCCGACAAGGTATATAGAAGTCAAAGTCAAAGTATTCCCAGTTTTGTAATATTTTGTACTTGGTCCAGGTCCTACCATGAATGATACGTGGTTCTTTGTAATCCTGGCTTCGTGCATTCTCTTAACATTGATGGGCGTGTTGCTGACGTTTGCCTATCTGAGATTTAAAGGGTAAATTGCATACACTATACATACGATTAAAATACTCGTATATATTGATCATTTTGTACGCATTTTTTAGAAAGTTGTTGAAAGGCGATTTGGATTTCCTGGGAAGCGACAAATGTAAAGACAAACTGGACACGCGTGCTTGCGAAACGGTACTTTATCCGCACTCCACTTCGTCACATAGCGTCTACAGTGCCACACGCCTGCGAGACGCCACCAACACTGCGTCCATACCCTATTACGAAGCTAATCAAGAGCCTCACCATGCAACCGAGAACACATGGCCGTCTTCACGGGCTTTATGGGCCGGTGTAAAGACCAGCAACGAAGGGAATCATTACACCATCGCCCATGCCCAACCGTTAGAGCAAAAGAAGCCCGAGCTGCTGGCGCAGAATAACCCTAGCCATCTCAATTCCATCGCAGCAGCCAATTACGATTATGTAGAGTATGGATCGGTGGGCTATACCACGTTGTCACCCACAGCCACCAAAGATGCCGGACTACTACCTCCCAAATCACCGAGCACTAACGATGCCCAAAATGGTACCTGTAACTCCAGCACAGACAGGACTGCCAAGGATCCAAACACAGAGACACACCAAGGCAGCCATATTTACGCTAATACACTGCGTGAGTGGTCCCAGCAGAACCAGAATAACCACGTGGTCATCATGCCTATTACGAACATGGATAACGAAGAGGAAAGTCACTCACCAGTAACGCCCGAAACTAGCAAAAGCCCTAAAAGAAGTCCGCTCTCACTCGCCAAACTGAAGAGTACCTTGGATATAAAGCCCAACCATCCCAGGCGGAAGGTGGGAGAAACGCCAGTGGTGTCGTCTCCTACACTGATTGCTAGCCCCAATCTCCCACCCTTGAATCAGCGGAGAAATCAGCACACTTCACCTCAGAGCAATGCCAGGAAATTAGCTAAACCCCAGCAGCAACAGACATCCAATAACCGGCGACAAACACCCACTACTGTGGCGCCTGATTCCGATGCCATTTACAGCGAGTTGAGTAATGAAACTCCTGAAGAAGCCATTTACGCTTCCCCAATAGACCCTCCCAACAAATTACACTTAATGCTACACACTCCCCCAGTATCACCCTATACTGGCTTTCTCAATGACAGGCATGTAAGCTTCATACCGTCATCAGCCGTGTAACATATTAGCGCCAAGGGGGGAGGCTATATTGACACGGGCTGTTGCCGAGAAGATCATGCTTCCTTTTGATCTCAACTTATTCTTGCCAAAATGTATGATATGTATGTACAGCTTCGTTCAGTTCTGTTGTCTATAATATTATACAGCGTTCTATGTTCAGTCCTATATGAAATTGTGAATATGTATACTTCAGATTTAAACCCTAGCTGCTTTGAACGTTAATGTCACAAGGATATTTTCAAACAGAAAGGATAGATGGGGAAAAGTGAAAAAGTGGAAGGGTCTCTCAAGCTGAACCCAACGTGGAACAAGAAAAGGCATGCGAAGGTATTGTAATTGCAAACTTACCGTTGTGGCCATGTTGTGGCTGCTACGTGCTAGCTGAAATACATTTCACAGGAATACATGCCGCTACTGAGCCAACATAGTTGAAATAGTATTTTCAAATATTTGTTACCCGTGTGCTGCAAAACAACAATCAAATCTTCGTGCTGGATTCAAGAAGCACTGGCTGGCCGGACACTTTCTTGTTTACTAAACGAAGCAACTCTCGCATAAAAGCGGCCATGTTTGGCGGCATTCAGCCATGTTTGGGGAGGAGCCTCGATCCTCAACAATCCTTATATGGCAACAGGCGGGATATTGCAAACCGCAGCACTATATAAGGTTAAGTTAGGTTAGATTAGGTTAAGTCAATTTTAGACACCTCCTACAACATGGTTGACCCCGCATATGCGGCTTGCTGCTTTTAAGACTCACTCACACAGAACCCGCTTTTATGCGAGAGGAGAGTTGCTGCTTTTAGTAAACAAGAAAGGGTCAGGCTAACCTAACGTGATTCAAGAGAGCTTGGGAAAAGCTGAAATCGTAACCAAGCTAGGTACGATCTGTAATACGCACTAGCATAAAAGAAAACCACAAACAAACAAAACACGTTGTTGCTTTTCCAGAAACGCTACATATCCCACTCCGCGACGACGAAGAGTGGGCGGGGTTGTTTGTCACGCCGCGGCGCGACCACGGAACAGGTTATTTGGTCCTGGATTAGTGGCAATATGACACTCCGCTTCCAATAAAGTTGGTATGATTGATCAAAGAAAATAAAGGAAAGCTACGGAAAAGTCGTAAATTTATATTTAGCTTGTAAACACATATGCACATATATACAGCTAGCTACTAACGCTCACTTACATATTACCATCACAAGGTTTTGGACAATTTCAAAGGGGCAACTTCACGGAGCTTAGTACAGGAGAATTATCGGGGCCTGCAAAGAGAAGAGCAATACGATTAGTTAAACAACTGTCAATTAACCAAACCATTAGTTAATCAAACACACATTTAACAGCTATAATTAAACTTGATCTCTACTATATATACCACAATGACAAAATACATGGTGTACCGGTATCATTACGTTGTATTTTATGTATGCAAATATTGGAATCCCTAATTGGTAAAAATAAATCAGTCTCGCGTTCAGATTATATGCAATAAAACTAATGTACCACGTAATTACTAGCACTGTGAGCTTTAAATGAGTTGCCACTGCCATAGTTGGAAATCCGTAGGCGTTCTGGGTTTTCGTCGAGAACAATGCTTGTTTCGTTTTTGTTTCGGAAATATTTCTCTCCAAGCGACAACCATGTGTGCAGGTGTTAAAGGACCTCATTTGTCTTATTCGATTGGCTTTTATATGGCCTTTTTTAAGTCCGTAGCTTACATTTATTCCCTGCTGTGTATAACGACACGCTTATCTGTCGGCATCGTAGGTTACATCTATCAAGCGACCCTATAGGCAAGTCATTAGCGAAATGATTATTTCCCTTATACTTGATGAAGGAGTGCCCTCTGATAGGTCTGGCTGTGAGGTCCGCACCATGACGCAACGATCAAGTACATATAGACAAGCCACTCATCGCAAAAAAAGGAATATATACATATCCTGTCTGGATTGTATACGATAGTTGATCGAATAGGAAGAAAAGTATACTCATGTATGCATAGGTTCTGCCTTCAGCAGACCATATACTATGCAGATCTGGAGTAATGTGACTGCCTGCGAAATGAAGTTCGATCCCATGCAAGCACTTAACGCCCTGCTGCAATTCGATTGCTCTCGACCACACTTCCATAAAACGCCTGTACACAATAAGTAACGAGCTTTTAAATCTGGCTAGGCTTAATCAAGACCCAGTCCATTCGGAATGAAATGGTAGGTAAAAGCCATTTACGATATCCAAAGAAAGTTTCGCTGCGGTTCCTGGATCTTAACAGGCGGTCCGTCTTTTCTGACGTTCCTATCTCTGAAATGCTATTGCTGTGTGGGTTAGTCAGTACGCGCAAGCTGTTAATGTGTTCATCTGATCATTAACGCCGTCCAGCTCTCATTCATCACACTACGGGGAATAGAAAGACGAGGCGTAGCCTACCACGAAACCCATTGACATCCCTGCACGACAGACGAGCACTATACCATTCTTATTTCCTAAATAGAGACTTTAAGATTGAACGCTTTAACAAGCTAATTGAAAGAAGTTGTACCTTCCCAGTCGCCACTTTGCTTGGGAACAGTTTCTCTGATAATTACAAAAGTCTACAGAGAGCGGCAAAAACAGACGCGGACTCTTGGCTCGTAATAATTATGTTATTACGAGTTGCACTCGTAAAGTGCAAGATCCTTTGGAGAAAAAAATTAAGCTTTGGATTGACTCCACCTGGTCATGCTAGGCGGGAAATGAGATCAGCGGAACCAAACGGAAGTACGCGTTACCAATTTTATAATGCTTGTGTGTTTGCCGAAGCGCCGTTTTTTTCCCTCCTCAAATACAAACTCTGCCTTTTTTAATTTTTTTTTATTTCTTCCCATCAGCATTCTTTTCTCCTTTCAAGACGGTATCACGCAGTGAGAACTTGAAATAATTCTATCCCAGCTGTTAGGTAGTTACCCGTTTTACGAATTGGCTTAATGCCCGTGCTTGCGGTGTATTACGAGTGCTGAGATAGGTTATACAAAAATGATTGCCCATTGCCGGCAGAAAAGGCTGGAGAACCAAGCTGTTAGAATGTTATCTCACCGCCTTTTGATTAGCCTTATCCACACGAAATGAGTCGTGCCGGAAGCTTGACACCGGTTTATACTGCAAGATATACAATACACTATACTTGCGTTGGGGCAAAAAAAGGAAATTAGTTCCCATTACGTGTCTGGGTGAAGAGTGACTGCTCTAGGAAGCTCCCTACCGAAAAAAAGGTTCACGTGTATAAAGACCAGAAAAAGGTGCACTGTAACAGGAACATGATTGTAACCCTTATCAAATCATGTGTATACGTTTGTAGCTCGTAGGCTTATTCCTTTTAGAGTTCTATAAAAAGAAAAGCTCCTTGTAGGATTCGAAGTCTTGTGATTAAAATTCGCAGCGGGTGGGAGCAGACAGCGACAAATGACGTTACACTGCCGAGAGACCTAATTCATATTTTAAATATGAGGCTTCTTGGGATGCCATGGTTATGTCTTGCATTCGACCTTCGTTTCTTACAAAGAACGCATGAATAGAAAATATTAACTGAAATTAACAAAAAAAGTCCTAATCGTTTGCAAGCCTGCAACGAGACGATGAGGTGAGCAAAATAAAATGAAGCATGGCAGGCAGCTCATTTCCCAGAAGAAGTATTCCAGGAATCGTATGAATAAACCTGCTAAGGGAATTGACTATGCTATCTTACGCAGCACAAGTTGTAACCATCTCAACTGCCAGTCTTCGTTTTTTTCTTCAATTCAAGTTGGCTATTAAAAAATAATTACGTTTTTTTTGCAGGAATACAACTTTCATAACAAACTGACTAGTTGAGGAACCCCGTCCATGATATTTATCAGTATTTAATATATATTTTTTTATCTGAAGGAAACTTGCGGTGCAGAAAAACACCGGAAAATGCGTCGTCATGGCATTAAGTAAGCGACTTTTTCGTGGGTGATTATGCCTCTTATCACAACACCCTGAGCCCCAACTTACGGCAGCAAGCGTCTTCTGGGGCTGTTTTTTTGTTGGGTGGTTAATAAAAAAGGCTCGAGAATTGAATATGCTGACGTCAGATAGGGCCTATTGTCCCCCACTATGCATAGCCAGAAAAGCAGGCTAGACCTCATTGCTTTGAACATCTTTGAACATTGAACAGTCGATTTGAATAAAACGCTGTTTCTTTTTTTCCCTACGTCCTGTTCTCTCTTTCGTTCTCTTCGATGCTTTTTATGCATCTGCATAATGGTCAAATATTTATTATTATGTATAGCAAAAGACCATTCTCAGAATAGCGTTCAAGTGTATGGATCCCGATTAGCATTTCGTCTACGCCCTATTGTACCCACAAACCTTTGCCATCACGCGACTGTATTCCAAGTTTCTTTAAAAGCCGCTCAAGGTTTTAACCATCTCGCGCTCTTCCGGTGAAAAGGGAGGGAGAAAAATAAATATCTTACTCAATAACTCTTATAGGAACGAAACTACAACTCGGAAACGAAAGGAACGCATCTTACCGTAAGTGAGATGTGAAATCCAACATCCTGGCAGCCAGCAACTTTTGCTATCAAGGAATTCGCCCGGCTCCAGCGTTATTGGGATATACAAGCTTGGCCGAAGGGGTAAGGTTCTGTATATCCAAGAGCGGGGGGAAAAGTAACTTTTGTGGGCTGGAAGATGACTAGCATGATATAATGTGAAAAAGGGGAATGTTGTGTTTGTGGGCTGCTACAGCAGAACAGCCCTTTGACCTGATCCCGCTATGGCACTGACACCCTGTCGTCCCCGCCCCCTTTGTATCCAACGTAACGTCTTTCGTGTAACCACACAAGGCACCGCTTTACTCACCCAAAGAATCCTTTCCGTGTTACGGGGTCAATGCATATATGTTCAGTTCGGTACGCATATTACATCCCCTCTCTTTTTTTTTCTTTTTAAAAATCCTTGATGGCCGTCAATGATCACGCCCCGGTTCTTTTTACAATGTATAAGGTCAGAAGGGGTTTCACACACCTCTTCCTATAAATGCTGAGGCTTATCCCACCTTCTTGTCTTGTCCTGGGGCAACGTGTTTTAGCATCTCTTTTAAACGTACTCGGAGGGCACACTGGCTAAGGGACTGGCCCCTGGATCTTCATGAGCTGCGCCTAATGCCGGTGATTGATATGGAAACCGTCGTTTGGGGCCTTGCACTTGTCGGCTAGGTAATGGCGGCAAGGGTCTTCGTAAAGTGTTCAAAGACGCAGAGTACCCTCCTCGACTGAAATGATGAAGGTTAATCAACGCGTCGGTCGTGGACGAGGTGCTGGTGGCGGTGGAGGGCGTTCGCTCACGGTGGAGACTGAGCGAGCCCAGGTCGGTCAGCAAGTGAGAATCGCTCGGTACTTGTACATTATCGGGAACGACTTCTAAAGTCATGGGCATGAGGTCCCTACCGCCTTGCAGACCATTCAAATGATTGAGGGGATCTTGGTGGCAGATCAAGGAAGCAGGGTGTTGGCGATGACCGGCATGATGGGGTAAACTCCGTGACTGGAGCATCTTGTCATGATGCTGTGACGTCTCAGCCGTCAAGTCTAAAGCCAATAAAGGAGGATTACACGAACTGAGGGTACCGTGGCTGTGTTGCGACGCATTAAGATGCCTCGAGTTGCCTTTGCTGTTGCAGCTCGGGTCGTGGATGTGCCGAGCATTAAGGAAATTGGTCTGGGAATGGATGGCAGCAGGATGGACCGGCTCGGGCGGTTCTTCTTGGTGATGTTCCAGCAACCTTTTATGTCTGATCTGGGGCTGCTGGGGCTGAGAAGACCAGCCGGTAGGCCAATGCTGCTGCTGCGGCGGCGGCTGTGGCCTGCCATTGGCACTTCGATCCGAATTGGAAAGATCCGAGTAATAGGCGCTACTCGGCGTGGATGCACATCCACTGGAGCTGTCGTTGACTTCTAATACTACACGTTCAGATATCACATAAGCAGCATTTTCATATGTTCCATTACTTAAAAGTTTTCTCAGCGTTAAGGCACCCGGGCTGGGAGTATGGGTTGAGTTGAACGGAGGCAACTGCGGCTCGGCAATCTCCGAGTACATATTGGCCCCATAGATGGAATCGCGCGTATTGGCCGACCCTGCCACGCTGTGCAGTTCCGCGTAAACGGCGCTCATCGAGTCGTAATTATCATCTTCAGGTTTACAAGATGCCGGCGACGAGGACGCATTATGAGATGTCATTTTCCGCCACAGTTTCACGCGCCAGCCCGTGTTCGCTGTGGCTTTAGGGGCCAGGACATTATCGCGCGTGGTATCCAAACTCGTGTCAGTGCTCGATGACACGGTGTTGATGGGTTTCGGGGAATCGGGCAATTCAGACCCAGGATGGTCCTTATCACCTACGACGTATCCAATGGGGATTGCGGTACAAGACCCTAGAGTAAAAAGGTATCATAATTAATTAGAATAATAGCAAACCAATTCGCCGGTACAGGTTAACGTTGGGCAGAAGAGTCGTTAAAACGAAAACGAAAAGCCAAAAGGGAAAATTGCCTTACCTCCTCGGGGCAAAACCTTGAACCTGGAAAGAGACAAACACAAAAGGAAAAACGGAATTAATAATCTTCCGTGGTGAATTTGTCACGCTATCACTACGTCTATCAAAACCCTCATTAAGCAAAAGGATGTAGATAATTGAGACATGAAGGCTTCCTTTTCCCTTTGGTGCCAACTGCATTATTCCGAGTCTTGCACACGGAGCGAAACACACCGTTACTGAACGCATGATGATGAGCCTTTGGTCATTCGCACTCGTTTGCGACCCAAAAAAGAGCACTATGTCGTCTCACAGATGACGCTTTATCAAGGTGTCTTCATAGCATCTTCCATGAATGAAAACATGATGGGATTTGACCCTGGCCTCTACTCCTACGTCTTGAACCGAAAAAAAAATAGAGAAAGAAAATATGCGCATTTTACCTTCTGCACTTGAGAGCGACGATCATCAGAATAGCTCCCAGCATGGCGGAAACCAAGGCTACAACGACTAACATGGGGATCCAGGTATGTTCTGAAGCAGCATCTGCAACGAAAAGACACCCAAAAGAGAAAAAAATAAGTTTTTAGCATAAACCAGAAATTACATGCCTCGCTTAGCTCGGCCGCTGATGCGGTTAGCCTTCAGATTACAGCACTTCACGGTCGATTACGCCCATTCAACATTTTTTTATAGCTTAGACGTAAAAAAAATCTCGCGCTCTATAAACTATTTTCGCATCTCTCCAACAAATGTCACATCGCACAACGGGCTCAGTTTTTTTCTGAGTAAACAAGGCTATTGTGTGCTAGTGCATGTAGGTCATTAGACGATAATATTGGCAGCCCGGGCTCCAAACTTTGCGCGGGAGGATATTGTATGCAGCTCTCTTGTTGTGAAGCCACACAATGGTGGGACAAGGAACCAGTATAGGACTACGACTACCATTCCAGTCCCCTCGCTCATTGTCGTTTTACACAATATACGTCTATGGCAACTAAACAGTTTCGGCGGTACAAGTATACTAGATTTACGCTTAACTTATGGAAAACATTCTGTCTATTTATTAGAAAAACCTCGGGTCTTCCTGCAGCGAGTATAGTTGCAAGCTCTCCAGCTGCGAGGGACGCACTGTACAATCAGTCTCAATGGTCCCTTTTCACTCGCAGTTGGACCAAAGGCGAGAAAACAAGCATCTTCCCTTAGATAATCGCCGTTAAGTATCTGTACCGAATACATTGCATACCTTCAACACAAAAGGAAAATCCTGTCAAGTGGAAAGTTAAAAGCAAGGAAGAAACGAGCCACTTCATACGTGCAATGTGACTTCTGTACACTTGCAAAAGGAACAAGTGTGTGTTGGGTAAACTTGAACGATGAGCAGCTTGCTTGCTGTTCTATCCCAGCAGGAATTGCGACGTTTGCTGGCACTCAGCTTTTGTTACCAGTTAATCCCATCCATCACGACGACCAGCAAAAGATGCATGGTGGGTGACCTGACAAGAGAGCTATACACAACAAGTCCCAATAGAGAATAGATGCGTTTGTTATGATCTCGTTCCTATTCACCAAACACTGATTCTTCTATTGTACAGTATAAAAGAGAGAGTGAATATGACAGAGAGATAGTGAGAAAAGCAGAAATGTAAAAAGAGTATGCTTTTGGTATAAATGGTTCACATTCAGGAGCAATTGCACTTGTGATGCTGCATTGCAACTTAATATATTTAAAAACTTGAACGGAATAGTGCACATTTGAGTTAGGAAAAACCTAATTCTAATTTTAATTAAATACATAAATGAAATGTGTCCTAACTCGAAGGCTTGCATATACTTGCATACCTCTAATTCGCTAATCTGAAGTTAAAAAGTAAGCTGCACGAACCACGAACAGAAGCGCCTATAGAATCGCAAGCATTCCAATGCGCAATCGACTTCATTTAATTATTACCGAAGAAAGTAAGCAAGGCCAAGACTATAGGAATCAGTCACATAGAAAGTCACCTTCCTATTGGTTACCTCATAATTCAGAAGGGTCAGGCTGGAATAGAAGTTAAGATCAGCTCTACTCTTGAATCAACGTTTTTGAATTAACGCCATTGAATTAGAGGTGTGAATGCAAGTTCGCAGCCACCTTAACGCTCCAATAGAACTGTAAGTGATGTGGGCAATCATATGACCCGCAACTATTCATATTATCCGTTTCGTGAGACACAATGCATCATGAATTTGTATTGCAACACGACGATCATGACTAAGCGGAATTCTGATCTTTCTTTCTTGTGCTTTAGTAATAAGACCTCAGATGCAGGCAGACGCTAACTGTATAATACGAGACAAGCTAAAAGGTATACTTGTTAGTCATTCGGCCTAGCAGACCTACGGCCAGGAACTCGGAATAACTTTCGGAACGTGCAACAAGTAAGCGGCATTTTAACAAGGATAATTGCTTCACCATGGAATTTCTCCAAGTCAGTGATAGGACTTATGCCTTCCAAATCTACACCATCAGGTGTATGCGTAAATTAAAACAGCTCCAACAGCTCACTTTCGAAGTTGGGTTTTCTTCCTTAAAACTATGCTCCTGAAAAACCGGCAGCGTGGGCACGCAGGAAAGTAATATCCCTACCCGTATATTGTGACAGGTGAGAGGCCCCTGTGTTCTTTGTGTTTCGAATTCCCTTTTTGTGGAGCCCTGCATTCCAGCTTTGTGTTTCTGACAAGTTCATTAGGTCGCCCTCATTTGCATGCTCGTTACGAATCGCATTTCTGACTGACTGCACAGCCCCAACGAGCCAGAGAGCCAAACTACAGCTCCTCCTCCCCTCTTTGACTCATTCATTTTGACCACCTGTCAACGCCCCTTCTGATCCCCAAAAACCTTTTCTTTCCTCTATATCCATCTCAAGCAGCCCTGACGTCTCTGTCAAAAATTAGAAATAGGGAGCTTAAAAAAGGTTTCCTTAAAAAAAATCCCCCTCGTTTACTTCACATTTCAAGAAAAAGACTTGGGACAAATTGCACCCACAATGGCTAAGACAGTCTTGGAATGGTGAACGCTTTTCAAATTAGTGGAAAGTGCTCAGGCTAGTAGACAATTAGACAAGAGCGCGATCCATACGCTTTACCTTTACTTTTTACACCCCAAAGTACCATTTCCGGATTGCTGGTTCGACCAATTTTTACCTGGACTGCTCCAAAGAGCCTTTTGTAAAGCAACAGAGCCATTTGTGAAAGCAACAGGACGTGCACGGACTAGATTCTAGGACTCAAAGAATTGAGGAAAACCACCTTGCATTGTCGCACACAACCCAAGGAGTTCTTCTGCAGTGCACGGGCGGTGGGCGATACGGGCGAGAATACATCAGTTGCCGGCTTCATTGGCGTATCCATCAACACAAGAGCTATAGAACCAGCAGCAACCCAATTGCCTTTTGGTAAGAGCAACAGCAGACCAGTTTGATACTTGAGCGGGGTGTAACTCGTTGTTGCCAATAGAAGAGAAAAAAAAGCTGAATTGTTGCCGACTATTATACCGATACAGGAGCACGTCCCGAGCTTTTCTAGCCACAAAAGACCATTGTCGTCACTTTGGCGACAAGGTATATCGTGTGACAGCCACAAGGACCGCAAAAAGAGCTATTTCAGCCCAAAGCGGAGAAACATGAAAAGGAAATTGGGGTTCAAGTTGGATAAAAGTAAACTTAAGCAATCAGTAGACTGGAAAGCATATCTTTTGCTCCCTAATCGCTCCGCCTGGAGACGCAGAAAAGCCAAGATGTTGACCCAAGGTCCTTGTGGATTACCTCAACTGTGCTTTTGAAACTCAATAAAACCGTCACCGCAAATGGGAATATTCCCAGGGCCAATATCCAACAAAAGCCAGTCGTCGTTACGATACAGGAAAGTTTCTAATATGCGCTCTATCGGATCCAGGGGAGCACTAAAAGTAAACAACCCATCGCGTCGCAAACAGACAGGACTAGGAGTGGTTTAGACGGATTTTGTGAAAGGCACGGCCAGGTTTTTGCAACCCCCAAATTATTTGGCAATCAGGCGAAATGATGACACAGGATCTTCGGATGAGTGGACAACCAAAGAGGAAGAGCACATCCACCAAGAGCATTTTACTCTTGACAAAGCTTCCTGATGCTCTTCACAGCCATCACGGCCAACTTTCCTCCCTGATGTGTGTGCCTCTGCTTACTGTGTGTATATGCCTCCACGAGATAACTGACGAAGCTTTTCGCCTTCAGCAAGTTCGCTACATTCGTAAAGCTCCCTTTTGAAGAGACACTTTTCCCTTTTTCTAACTATAATCGCATCACGTGACACAAAAAAGCAGTATTAGGCAAACTGTGCTCTTGCTCTCTGAGACCCTCACGAGAAAAACAGGGATTGGGACTTGACAATCAACGGCTCTATAGTCAAGAATTATTGAGTGTTGAGTCTCGCTGCACTAGTTAAATATGCGGGCCAAAACTCCCCAAATTTGCAAGCGTGGCAGAAACTTTGCCTGCACTTAGCTATCTATTCCTTTTCTTACTTTCTTACGCAAGGCTTTCGCAAAACAACAACAAACAGCAGAGCCATCTGTGACAGTTGCATCAATAAGCTAAGGTATACGGGAGCCTTAATTCCTGAACTAAAAGGAGAACTACAGGGATGCAATACTTCGAAAAACCGAACAAAATATCACAGGAGTTTTAAATCCCATTTTTAGTATTATTATTACTATTAGTGCTCCTTTTAAACTAGGGCTACTGAATGCGGCGACGACAAGCTAAAAAAGGTTTTGTCTGTTATCCAAAGAGTGTAAGACACATTCTCCTTTTCCATTCTTCGCAGGTCAAAGGTTGCGCTACTTTAGATCCCTTTTATAAGTTAAGGGGGAGAGGACATGTAGGGGACGGAAATAAGTGTGTCCACCGATGCGGAAGAAGCAGCTGGACATGCTCCGTCCGAGCGGAACCCACACACATATCTACTACTTCCCGGTACCCTAAACTTTTTTTCCATTGATCCTTGGGAAGGTTTCGGTAAAACCCGGCCAGCATCTCAATATCCGCTTGGCAATTCCATGTGTGTACCCTCTAAAACGCGATTCCTCATCGGCAAATTGGTCTCTACTGGCTAGTGGACGGTGTCTGCTCCCCAAACTATGGTGTATATGATCTCATTCTGACGTACCCTTCTCTGCTAGCGCGAATCGCCAGGGAATTTCACAAGTCTCTTAATTGCGTATATACCATCTGTTTTGGCTCCACTTTCCTTAATCAAGGTAGAGTTATAAGGAATCAAGTGGCAGAGAGCTTTTCATTACACTCAAGCCAACTCGGTACTAGAAAGGCACGCACACACACACAAAAACTCTCGTCAATAGAATTAGGACATGCAAAGGGATCTAATAGCTCGACAATTTACGGGTCGCTAATGCCGAGCTTTCACTTAATTCCTTACACACGGCACACGGAAAGTATCTATAAAAAGCCCATCCGTCTCACGGTTGCCACGATAATTTCATTAACTGTCCCTCTTGTGCCTCTTACAGAACGCAGCATGGAAAAGAAAAAACGCACCTTCTCCTTGTACATGGAGCGGGTACCTCCTATTCTTTATGAGCCAGCAGGGCAAATTTGAACATGAGCTGCCTTTTCTAATCTGGATGGAAATTTAATTTTCTCACCCCAGCCCCGTTTGGGGTCCAAGAACCGTCTTACCCCGCTCCTCTCACCCAACGCGGAATCGCTAATACACTGGAAATACTTGAGCTTGCCAGACTGATGTATAACTGTGCGGAAGTGTGGGCGTCGTTTTTACTTCAAGTTGAGTCCAAGTGATGATGGATTGGGTGGAAACTCCATTTTTAACCTACAAGAGGAATTCTTCTCGCACGACAAATTCTGCACGGAGGCGAAGGCGAGAACTTGTCAAAAGCAAGAGCTTTTACCTTTGTACACCAGACAGGGAAAAGGGCCTTTTGGCAGGCAAGCTGCTGGAAACTTCACTTTTGACAAGAAAAAATTAAAAGAGACTTGCTTTGGTACCCAACAAAGATGCCAACACTATGCCTTTCTAATGGCAAGGGGGAAAACTCCGATGCAAAAAGCGATGCTTGACACTCGGGAATTGTTCCCTCGAAAATGTGCCACCACACTATATTCCATGGAAAACTTTGGCGCCCTAAACATGTACCTGGACCACACCTTTAGCAAACATGTTCGTGGTGAAAATACCCCATCCATTTTACAACAAGATTTTATACAGTATTTTTTAGTCACACAAAAGAGCTAGAGGACGACTTTTCCCTCGTCTTTGGAATGCCCTACTGTCTCTCGCTTTTTCTTATTTTGTAACATTTCTTTTGGGGTAGAGGGACACAAATTAAGAACTAGTGCTCATAAACTCTCCATTTCTTGGGCCACTGTATAGGAGTGGCTTTTGTCCCAAGAAAAAGTTTGCTGTACACTTTTCTGCCTCGGGCAAGTACAAGGCAATACCATACATTTTATTGCATCTGATGTTGTAAAATCATTAAGCTTTCTATACAATGAGCTATAGGCTACACATACGTTGATAATGGGTTTGGGATGCAGCATATACCGATCCATATAGTGCTTTTTATGTTGTGCTGAGAAAACTCGGGAAACTCGTTACAACTCTTCAAACTCATCCCTTTTATGCAGGCGTCTTCTCGAAAGTCTCTGCTCAAGCAAATTGCTGCTTATCAATAATTCCTAAGCCTCTCTGCTTGCCACTTCTCTTAATTCTGAGCTCCTGCGGAGCAACTAACAAAAAATAGTAACTCCCCAGCAGCATCACGTATGCATGGGACTCTGATATATAGGATAAATGCATTCTCGAGAAGTTGGCAGAAGAGCCCTAGACAAGGAGAATTCATAGTTTTTGTCTCGCAATATCTCTCATCCCCCCCCTTTGGCTCCCAAAGTAACATACTCTGGTACAGAAAACATTCCGCGTCCTCTCTCTCTCTCTCATCTATACCAAGCTCAGGCCCCTACCGACGAATCACCAAATTATTCAACTTCTGGGAGCTGTGGAGCATGTATGTATACACTTTGGGCACAGTCACTGGGCTAAAAGTGAGTCAAACCGTTTGATCTTTTTGGACTCGCCCACTCCAGCTTGGAAAGCAAAAGAATGGGAGCTTTGCAGAACAAACACAGTTAGACCGAGAGGGAGTCGAGCATAATCTGGGGTGAATCCTGGGTCTTTGTTGTAAACCCTTTTTAAACCAGCTTCTTGGTCTGGCAGCCAAGGCAACCATCAACGTTTACCTACGTAGTTCATATTTATTTCTTGTTACAACACATTACATTTTCATGAGTACCGAGAAGCCTAAAAACAGAAGTCCAGAACTGTATATGCCAGCCAATTCAAGAAAGGATCAGCTTTTTGCGGCATACTGACAAAAAAGAAAGCGCGATAAAAAACTCATTATTTTCGTGTACATGGCTCTAAATATCAAGCCCTGCAGGATAGACAAGACGTTCATTAACTAACCATGCAGTATATAGAAGAAGCAAAACACCCCTCCTTTTCCATTTCTTGTTATGTTTATCACACTTTAAATAAAGACGCTCTTTCCTTTCCATTTCCATGAAGCCTTTCTTTGGTCCCGCTTTCCGAAAGACGGGGGAAATGGTAACCGACGACCATGAACGTCGCCCGCAGAAGGTACTGGCTAAGTTTGGTTACGAATGAAGGTGCAATATGCTATGAAGGGCATACAATACGGTGTAAAAGCAGTTGGGTGTCGACATAAAGCTTTCATCCAGCCTTCTTCAAGAACCCTAAGCAATTTAAGTCTCATAACTCGAATGCTGGTACCACGACGGCTTCTACAACTCCTTGGGCCCTTTTGATATCGCTGCTACCGAACTGCTTTTTCATGTGACCTTGTTTTTATTTATTTATTTACTTTTATTTTTTTAACGTGGCTTGTTTCTTTATCATGTCCAAATTAAGCTATGAAATGGCTTTGGTACACCCGTCCAGTGCAGCAAGATTGGCTGGGCAAATACTATAATAATAATACTAAAAAAGGAATAAATATACGCTATGCAAATGAATCCATTCTAAAGCTCTGCACGACGAGGCAGCCAAAAGATGATTATGAAATGGGCTTCACCACACAACCGTCAGTGCAATCGTTACGTTAAGGGTAATGAATTCATCATTTTCTTCCCAAATTTTCTATCCAACCGCACAGATCCTGCTGTGCTCATGAACAGAAGCCGATATTTCATCCTGTACCGAAAAAACCTACCGTTTCTGATCGATAACAGTTTGATGAAGCGAAGTGTAGTTTTGCTCCCCAACTCGACCTCAGCGGGACGGCAATGACCGGCACAAAGAATACGAAAACCTGGCCGTCTTTGTCCAAGTCCATTTTAAACTTTTTTTTTCACCTTTTAAGCGAGATCTTGATTGTTATTTTAATCAATATGGCTCATATATTTTCTAATTGAAATGCAAAACACACGAACCAGTCCCCTGGTTCCCTGTATGATACTCCCAGACCTGCTAACAAAACCCAGCATGTTCATAAAAACCACACCAAAAAACTCGTTGATCCAAGTTTAAAGGGCGGAGACCAACATTCTCATTTCTGGAGCCTTGCAAATTACCACTGAACGTTTACAAAACGCTAAACCATGACACTAGCCCTTTTCGATGCCACAAGCCGCCTGTGATGAGTCCGCCAGTAATAAAAAGAAATAAAAAGGGTTAAAATAACGTGTAATAAGACTGCCCTCCCACACAAGATGTCTTCAGTCCCGTTTGCCTGCCAAGCAAGCGTTTCTATTGTTGCAGTATAATAACGTTATCGTTCCAGTCACGCGTTATGTGCAACAAGCCTGGGGAAACGGCTCTGGAGCTCATGGGGTCGTTTAGACTGCATACGATACTTATCTTTTCCTTATATATACAACGGGCCCCTTGACTGGTCTAAAATTTGCTTATTTTAGTCCAATTTACGTCTCCGGCGAACCGCTAGAGGAAAGCCCCCTTTTATATACTTGAGTTACACCACCCTGAGCCTCGCATGTTGAATGTGTCTATGTGTATGTTATGCGTTTACGTGTAGATTGCGAAGTCTCATGCAGATATATACACACACAAGCCCCTTTTTTGCTGCATAAAGTTGCTGCAAAGCAACCGAACGCAACACGACTGCGAATGTTTCATCAGTTGCCCTGTAATTAAGGAAATTTGGCCAGGGACCGGCCGTGACCGTGATTTGCACTGGCCGAAAGGAAAAAATAAAAACAAAAACTCCCGCCCTTTTTCAAGCCCTCATAGTCCCCTCTACCAATACACGGCAATGGCTACATTGTATGCAGTACTGAAACTTTGCATGCAGAACCCATAATCCACCCACTCCCATAAATTCGCCGCCCTCGTTAACCCACCCAAAACTGAATAGCTTGAGCCATTGTGTATGATAGAACCTTCTATACAAAACAACTCAAAATCTGTCTGTTTAGCAGTATCCAAAGTTTTTTTTCAAAGACTACACCATCAGCCCCTCAAAACCTTTCAAATTTGCGATAACAATGCGCAATAAAACTGGGATCTGGCGATATTTACAGCTACATCCGCGTAGTTATTTTAGGCGAAAGTCTTCTAGCTCAGAATCGACCATGTTTACAGCTACGGGCTTTTATTGTTTGGGGGCTCGAGGGTTTTTTGAATCATCATAATCACCTTATGTACCCTAAGGTGAGGCCAAGACAAAAATAAAATAAAATAATAAAATAATATGGCTATGGCGAAGCCATGTTTTGGAATGCAAACACGGATCCGGCACTACAAAAGGTTGGCAATGTGTCATTAGCATATCCGCTCTATTACCTGCCTTGCTTATTATTATTTTTTGTACTTTCCTCAACGACCTAGTCTGTGTTGACAAGTATACAATTGTATTACGGTCAACATTGGCAATGTAAGCGACCAAAGAGCAAAACTTGCGACCCTTGCGAGGATCCAGTACTATTGAGCAATTGGAACTCGGGTGTGTTGAATACTAATGAGACCAACCACAGACCGTTTGGCCTTCAGCATACAAGGGCAGGACATTCCTCGAACGTGAAGCCTTTCAGACCCTGAATTAAGGAAACTGTCACTCGCAATCTAAGCATACTTTCTCAACCCAGACCCTGATCTCTCCCTTTTTTCAACTAGCTGTAATTTGTAGACAAAAGTCCCCAGGTCATCTCCCATATTCCGAAATAAATAATTAATCCATTCTTGTCTTTGTCGTATTTTTTAAAAATAAATAATAGGCCTACTTCTGGTTCTGACTCGAGTTTAATCCCTTACCTACCGTAGATGCCGCTTATTGTGGTTCGTGCAAAGCACTGCAAAAGACCTCTACTCTATCCGTGTAAGAACATTTTCTAGCTTTTTTTTTCATCGGAAAAAAATCTAGCTTTTAAGTTCTCAATAAACATAAACATGTTATCCTTTTGAATCGATCTTTCAACATTTGATTGCATAAAGTGGCTGATTCGAAACACCAATGTTCACAATAAGCGATATCTACTGTAGTAGATGCATTTTTGTCTTTGTCGTAAAAAAATTAAAAAAATATACTCCTTGTTCTGACTCGAGTTGAATCCCTCACCTAATTGCCTCGTTGGCTGTTGCTAGTGACGCAGCACGATTTTAGGAAAGCACGAAAATGTTAGGTATACGCGTGTAGAAAATTATATCTGTTGCACGCTTTTACTCTAGGGATACACAATACCCACAGGACGAAAACGTTGAAACTAAACCGCCACGCAATAAGCTTTGGTTCCATTTCAGTTTTTTGTTGGCATGCTTTATTTTTTTGGCGGGAGGGATGGGCCAAGGTAAAGCAGGATAGATAGATATATATAGTAAAAAACGGGATAAAAACAGAATAGAAATATCTGTGTGTGTTGGGTCTTTCTTGCGTAGATGTAATGTGTGTAGCGTTGGGTCCGCCGCCGCGCACCTGGAAGACCCGCAATGCCAAAGGTCTGCACGCAATGGTCTATGAAAGAAGAGATTCACAACGGGCTGCCGGTTAAGGACACCATCCCGTGTAGCCAGGAGAAGCGTGAGTTGTATGCACGATGATCTAATGGAAGCGATAAGGGAACAGGCCCTTTTCGTGGCAGCAATGATGAGGGGTTATTTCTCGCTCTTTTCCAAAAGGGGGCAATGGCAAGTCTGGACTCTTTTTAAGTTATCTCTCTATAAAGGCTGGCTTTATTAGGCACAGAGATTCTGTCACAACTGGGGCCGCCTCGGACCCAGCCAATTTGTGTGTGTGTGTGGTTTCCTTGGAGTTGACGCCAAAGAAGCCAAAGCAATCGGGAGAGTTGCTTACAAGAGGAAAAAGAGAGAGAGCGAGGACCTTAAAGAATTCGTGTACAAAAAAGGGGCTTGTGAATGTCTTCATTATAGAGGATAAAGACATCTCACAGCTTGTCTTGTGGGTGGTATTATGTAAATTAGCCCGGGAGGACTCGCATAACATGCCGGTGTACAGTACGCGGACTTTCTGGAGAGCTTGATGACACCTCTCCAAGTCGCCAAGCCAGTTGCAGTCATACATGCATGCCGCAGTGCGCGGTACCGGCCCCGTAAGCAACCATATATGCGAAAAAAATAGACACCCATAAAAGAATCAAGGAGCCAAACCCAGAAAACCCACCTGACGGCTTGGTTTGCGCTATTTTCAAAAGATTACTAGACAAGAGCCGACAACTTGGCAACACTACACACCCAGGTGCTTTTCTTCTTTTTTTTTATTTATTAAAGCAAAAGTTTTACCCAGCTTCACGTAAACATTTGGGTTGCCCCACACTCCCCATTCGAGTCATTTAATCTAGCAAGAATAAAGTCCCCCTTTTGTCCCTGTTAGTGGTAGAGAATGGGGGATATACAGGTATTTGGGATGCTGATGAAAGACGAAGAGAGAGATAAACTGTTGCAAAAAAATCCCAGAGATCCACGAGTCACGATTCCTAACATAAACGGCTATCGATGAGCATGCACATGCTGCATCGTGGGCATCCGATCATCTCGTCGTGAGTGCCGTGTAACGCTCCAACGATCTTGGCGAGACCAAACTGGCCCATCTCAAACGGCCATTACTTTTGCCTCCATGCAATAAAAAAAAGGTTCGTCTTTTTCCATGATCATATATTTCAACGAAGCTGGGTGCGATGGGTTGCCACTCCTAATGAAGATTTTAAGCAACGTGTCGAGCTGTGTATATTCCCCAGTAGAGGTGGTTGTGGCCGTGACTATTGCGCCGGTCTTGTGTACAAGTGCACCTTTCATTTGCATAACATCTCCGTAAGCATCACCAGGGGATGACCTTTTTCTTATTTTTTACTAATCTCTCAAAGCTTACTGGCTTACCAGGAACCTGTTTGACGACAATGAAACAACCCCTACAAGGACCATGGACCATAGGTCGTCAACAATTGACCTAAGCTGCATCTTGAATTTTTTTCCCTTTCTCACAACAATTGTATGCAGCCCACCACGAGTCTATCATTAATATCTTGGGCGATCTGACACTCGCCTCTCTTTTGCTTTGTCATGTCTGCTGTCACACACACTCTCGTAGGCTTCGAGGTGGGAGAGCTTGGCAACACTAAGCTAGCTCTACGTAACGCCCACTCGACATGGAGGCCTAATACCTTATATCACACACACATCATAACCTGGGCCACGCACAACAAAAACACGGCAGAAGTTGCCATTCAACCCCCTCATTTCCAGTAAAGTGCTCTCTTATTCCCCTAAACAAGAAATAAGTGTTGCATAGAGAAACATGACAACTAGTCTCTACGCGAGGGACACCGCTATGAAACCCCGTCATCATACCCAGCGTTGTTGAGCCAACTCTGCGTCGTCTGCCATTAAAAACAAACTTGACAGCTATATATCACGTCAAATGTAAGGGACCGGAAACACGGCATGTTGGCTCTCCGCTAAGCAAAGTCACGGACATGTAGACGTTGTAAGAGCTTATATAGAGTTGATAATGTAAAAGCAAAATGTACCGTACTTTTGCACAATGAAAATGCAACAGCTTGCAATGGGTGGTGTGGCTTTGTGTACTTTGTGTATTATACAGTACTATAAGGGACAAAATAAAAGTCAGGTAAATGCACGAAACCGGCTTGGTTCCGACCGGACTTGTAGCGTTACTCCGGCTTGCCTTGCAAGTGCCCATGAATGAAAAACCAAATCACCGAATGAAACGTTTGGACCCTGGCCGGGTTACGTAACGTTGCTCCGGCATGACTGAGAACCGCGCCACGGTCCACAGTCCACTTGCTTTGAGACAACTTGGTTTTCCTCATTTATTTCTAGTTATTCGTTCTGGACGATGAAATAAGCGTGTTTTGAAGAACCAAAGAGGGTTAAATTGTCTACAGTATCAAAAGCAGGAAAATCTATATTTCTGCAAAGTTTGCCGAGGAATGAATGCTTATTTGTTTATCATTCTTAAGGCTATCGTATACCTTAGCTTATTGATGCGAAACAGTCACAGATAGCACTGCTGTTTATTATTGTTTTACGAAAGACTTGCGTAAGAAAGTAAAAAAATGATCAAACAGGCTTACATTGTCTACAGGATCAAAAGCAGGAAAACCTATAGTTTCTTCCAAGCTTTCCGAGGAATGCATGCTTATTTGTTTACCATTTTTAAGCAACCATAAGTCAAACCGGAGTAACACTACGAGTTCGGCCTGACATGAGCCAGTTTCCCGTCCATCTTATGGTACGGCGGTGGGGCTAGGCTTGTTCCTACCGTCTGAGAGGTGCAATAGAGCCTGCACGTTTACGGCCACGGCGACCCAGACTCGGTAATGGCCTGACTCTTCTAGGCGAGTCGAGTTGACTTTATAGAGTACATCAAGTACATGAACGGGGTCAATGGATTCCACTCTCTTTTGCAGTCTTTTTTATGGCTTAACTCGGATTTCCCAGGCCTCGTGTTGACATGAGCCGAGAACATGGCGTCCGGTTTGTTTACGTTCTTAAAAAAACACGGGAAAAAGGCATCGCATTGCCAACTCTCGATGCCGAGTGCTTGGAGAGGCATAAACTCGTGTCTAAAGACAGATTGGTCATGCATGGCAACAGAGGCACGTTACAGTCACTCGGTAAAATAAGATCAACCGAGGGAGAGAAAAAAACAAAAACCCGAGCTCGGACAGGGGAAAAAAACCATGGGCGTTGACTACACCTTGACTCTCGTACAAAACTCGGCTCGTCTAGCAAGTAAGAGAGGGCCACAGACGCGGTAGAATGTTTGATATGCAACGCATAGCACGGGATTTTTTTTGTATTTTCTTTTTTTTCTTTTATCTCTTTTTATTTACGAAACAGTCTCTCTTGCCTTTGCTGCCATTTTTACATACGTGGCGCTATGCTAATGAGGCTGCTGCGCCTGGGTATGTTCGCTGGCCTCTTGGGCTCCCTTTTTCCACGAACTTGCTACATAAACCAGCCTCCCATATTTCCTATACATGATATTCAGATGGGCTTTGTCAGTGTATTACAGCAACAACGTGCTTCTGCCCTATCCTACTGTTTTTTTATGAATGTCTCTCCTTTCCCGCGAACTACATTTATTCTGATCCGTTAGTGGTAACGCGGGTTTCAGGGGGGTCCATATAACCCGAAAGTGCTTGACGTCTTTTAACTAGGAGTTGGCAGCAGCATTATCGCTCTCTCGCTCTCTTTTTTCCATTTTCCTCCGATAAAATGATCGTCAAGGTCCCAGAAAGCTGCTAAATATCTCACGTCAATATCTGACAAGTATCTGGAATTACTTGCCCCATCAACGTGCAGAAAAACGAGTCTACAAACTCTTCGTATTCGAAGCAGCAGCAGGATTGAATGGAGTGCTGCTATAGAGGATTTTACAAGGACTCGAGTTTTGTTTTACTTTTTTATTTGTTATTTCCTGGTGATGGGAGGAAAGGAATAAATGCACAAGACCCAGACTGGCGACTTCATTAAAAGCGAGACACAAAGATCGTGTCAACAAGGTACGTATTATTATCGTTATGCCGGTTGTATGTATACCTGTGACTTTTTTGTCTCGCGTTTTTTACCTCCTTGCTGCTCTTCCAGCGTGTCTTTTTTACGACTGCCGAGTGTAAGACTTATACGGGACCGCCGCTGTTGCTGATTTGAATGCTGCGGACCCAAACCAAGATAACAAGTCTGCAAAGGTCCATGGGCTCCTCCCCCTCATCCAACACACCTTGTCTAACATGGCATTACGAGTTCAAGTGCAGTATTTGGAAGCGAGCCAAGTATTAATGATACACTAACGTTAAGTAACACCCCAGCTCCAAGCAACTTGCACCAAAAGTGGGCTGAGATTGAGACATTTTCCTCAAAGTCCTTGTTCAGTGGGCCGGGCTTATGATGTTATAATGACCCATCCTGATTTTACACTTGAGGCTGGCACAGTGCTTAGTTGGTGGGTTACAAAGCGACAGAAACTAAACTAAACTAAAAGAAGCTAGACGAACGCGAATTGCTTATGCTGCTCACGCCATGCTTTCAACCAGACTTAATCCTCCTTGGCCGGGCCGGACCCCTTGTCTTTCTCATTTTCCCACAGATCTTTTACGGCACAGTTAACTGGGCTACTATAATTGTCGGTGCCAGCTGGCATACATGGAACGCTAATCCACACAACATCGTTTTGCATCAGCTTCGCTTGCGAATCACGCACTTGCTTTTTATTCTCCTTCGGGGATTTAATTGGCATCAGGAGTGAATGCGTCATTGAGTAGCCATCTCGTGTTGCCTTTATTTTTTAAAAATAAATCTGCGATGCGGTGGTCTCGTTTTTTTCCCCTAATGGAAAATCTTCCGAGTCTTTACAATATACGTTTATATCCCAGGCGAGGCCGGTTTAAGTTTTTTTTCTTCTTGCAGGATAGAGCTATACAATACACACCTATAAGCATACAAGTTCCTCCACAGAGCAGAGGCTGCATCGATAAAGACCATCATCAAATCAGACGTTCGGAGTCCTTTCACGCACGTTAGCCCCAACGAAACGCTCTAAACTAGTCTGGGTTCTCACCTGAGCTAACTTGAGTTTCACAGGAATAAAAGATCTAATAGAAGACGAAAATGTTTGTTTGCACAAAAGCTTCGGCTATAGAACAGCTGTGAATGCCAAAATCTTGATATATAAGCACTGGGTGAACAGGGTGAACGATGACGTGGACAGATCGTGATGGATTGCTTTCTCGCGGCTCTGTCTGCCTTTAATGCAATTCAACTTCTACGGCCAGTTTTAAAATAGTAAAGCCTCCCGTCGAGTTACCTAAATTGAATTAAACTGCTCACGTAAAAAGTGGCCATGCAACATTGGACTACAAATAGATACTATTCTACAAGACAAATACAAAACAATCTTTTTTGAAAATCTATTAAAAGTCTGTTTTTTAAATCTATTTTGAGGACACGTATACATTTTACAAAATGTCCATAAAATTTACAATTAATTGTAAACAGTAACGTCGTTTGTCATTCTTTTTTTTGCAACACTTTTCAATTATCTTTAGATTCAATTTTTTAAGCTAATTTTAAAAATAATTTTATCGATTACACGTGGATTTATATCGATTATATAGTATATCGTACAATAATAAGCATTTCTTAATGGAAATACAAGGTACATATCAGGCAAGATATCAGGTACCAGCAAGTATTTTCAGTGGACACTGGTAACAAATAGCCGCTGTGTTGCTTTGGAAGTTATTTGGAAGTTGTCTTAAGGTTTAAAACAGACGTTTATCACATGAAACCCACCCAAAACAAAGAATCGATCCGTCAAGGAAACTAACGTCCACTCCATCCACCACGTGTTTTAATATTGGGTTTTTATTCTGAATCAAGCGGCTGGCATGTGTGTGTGTGTGCAAGGTCTGGCGTGGACACGTTGACATTCTGAGCATCCCCGTTTATCTGTTTTCCTTGGCCGTTGACATATTAGTCCTTCTTCCTCCGTTTTCTTTGCTTATCTCACATCAGACCATTTTCTTTCAAATAAATCTTCGCAGGTTTTAGCCCCCACTCTACGTTTTCTTCGCAGACAAGAAGGACAAACAGTATATACGTAGCGCATATCCTCTGTTCGGCTCGTATTGCCGTGACACAACTGTTATTCCCTCGACACCTATATTTCTCAAACCCCGTTTCAATAAAACCCCGGCTGTATATTATGGCCATGACGACATGTGGAGTTTTGGCTGCTGTGCTGCTTTTGCCAAGCCGGCGACAAAATTGCATAATCAAGTATCCCATTTTCTTGTCATCGCCTTGTGAATGCCCGGAAAGATGGATGGAGATGACCACTTTCCCTTTTCAACTGTATCCTCTTTGCTTCTCCGTCGACTATTTAAGAGTTTCCGCCAAAGCCCGGCATTACAGCGTCAAAAGGCAGTTGAAATATTCTTGCAAAGCACTGAACATGTTCCGTGGAGAACACGAGCTTCCCCAGGTTAGCTATAGAAGCCGCACTGCGGAGCATTTTTTATTTTTATTTATTTTTTAACTTTTTTATTTTTCAGGTTCCAGCCAAGCGACGAGCATCTCATGCATAGACAATCAGTAACACCAAGAGTAAACATACAAGTCCAAGTCAATTCTTGAATATACGTCATCGGTAACAGTACAACTGACGGGAAGGTTCGGGAAACGCGCAGGAATAGACTTAGAACAGATTAAAATCCATGATCCCTGCAGTGTGGCATGAGAAAACAGGCTGATAGTGATGGCACGCACTTTTAGCCTTAAAAAAGAAGATAACAACAGAGGGGAGACCAAAGAAAGGATGGAAAGAAACTCCCGAGGGGACTTGGCTGGGGGGAGGGAGACTAGCAACTGACAAATTGCGTATTAGACCTTTCCCAGGAACTTCCTCTTCATCCTTCCCGATCATTTCATTTTATTGGCAACTTGTCAGGCTATCACAATTTTTTTTCTTTTTTAAAGTTTCAGGCCAACGAATACCCAGAATAAAGTATGACTGCCAAAGGGATGGTTGTTATGCATATATGAAAAAAACAACGTGCTCGAGAAATGCTTAAAATAGAGAAATAAGTATATAAATATCACTCTCGACAAAAATAGAATAGATAACATGCTAGCAAATCCTTAAACCCAGAAATCCTTTAAAAAAGCAGAAAACGTTAATATCGTTCTAATAATATCGTTCTAGACCAAATGGTTTCATGCTCGAAAGTCGCATTCCATTGAAACCTAGAGTCGTTAACCAAGACACTTTCCAATTCGCTCGCCATCGGATTCCCAGTCATCCTCTATAGCTAAAATTTGCAGTCCTGACACGGTTTAAAACAAAACCCCAACTCTCGCCCTTGTATATTACGCTCAAGTTTACGACTCGACCATAAGGGCGGGGTGCATTTAATCAAGGCTGTGTGAAAGGGAAGCAAAAAAGAGAGAAATGCTGTTTGCTGCTGCTGCTACATCCACATCACACGCGGAGCAACAAAACAGTATTTTCGAAAGGGATGCTCCATTTTGGTTACTTACGTCTGCTCCCCTTTTGCCGACTTTAAAAAAGGTTACGAGTCGTAGCGTAACATTCTGTTACACTAAATATATGAGAGATCTGCCCCCTTTCTGTCCGCTCCACCCATTCTTTCCCGTGGACCGGAGGGAAAAATCCCTTACCAGGGGAGGTTACATTTGCCATTCGAGAATGCTCCGTGAAATCACTTTCTAGTGAGCGCACCGTCAACTTGCTATTAGGATTCTACGTCTCCTTATTACAAAAGAAACTAGACAGAAAAAAAGACGGGTTTGCGCCCCAAAGTAGAAAGGATTGCTAAGCTGCCTGCTGGTTTGTGTTGATAGGCGTAACATGTTGGGTTTTGTTGACTGGGGGAAGGGGCAAAAAGAGGGACACTATAACCCGCAAGCCAATACGAAGTTGGGCCCACAGCAACCCGACAGGTGTTGTCTAATTGCCCGTAACCGCAATCGTAATTAAAGGTTAAGAATAGCCAACTCATTTTAGAATTACATCTCAACATCCGACCTGTCCCATTTCTTTTTTGTAAAACAGTAAGTGCATGTTTTCTGTCCTAGCAAATTATACCGAGTGTAATGCTACTCAATAGGGCTCCCGAATCACAAAGCTACCGCAAATCAGTGCAAAACTAACACGTTGGACGGAGCAGCCCCGGTTAATGATAACGTTTAATTTGTCTGCGGCTTTCGCTAACTTGTTCAACAATGTCTGCACACGCCAAAAACCAGCTCTTGGAACGGGTTGCAGTCAAAAGACAAAAACGTTAAGTGATTCACGTGCTGCTGCTACTACTGATCAAGAGACAAGCCCATGCTAAACGCAAATAAGTTATGCAAAAGCTTGTGACTATAGTGGGTATTATCAAGCAATCTACAGATGCTAGTACAAAGTGGAGCATTGGAAACTGAAACATACACACTGGACCGGGCTGGAAATTGGTTCGGTAGTGCAGCCATACAGAATCTTTGCTTGGCTGATTGTCATTTCGTCCCAATTGTCTTCCGTCGAATTCAATGGGGAAGCTCTATAAAACTCCATCACCCTCTTCCTGCTCTCTTGACCTTTTGCTTTTAGACGCCAAGCGTGAACCAAGACGCCAGCTCCAAGGCACCTTTTTATTCTTCCTTGACAAGTTCTGCCTCACAAGACAAAAAAACGTGTTTCTATACTCGACACTTTCTTTTTACTTCCAACAAACTAATTTTTCTAGGCTTCTTTTCACACTTTCCTACTGCCGTGTTGTAGTTTTTTTTAATCCTTTTCCTTTTATGGGCAGCTCCATTACCCAGAAGCTTTTGAATGCTAGAAAGTTGGCATTGTTAGAGTTTTTTATTATTATTATTTTCTCCTGACAAGCAAGAAGACCCAATCTTACTGGGACTAAATAGAGATGTCTAAGCCTTTTGGACCCCCTTTTCTTGTAGTATGCTATGAATTGGGCCAAACAACGCATTCTTTTGCAGGTCAGACAACGCAATGAAGAGATGAAAAACACCATCGTTACAAAGCACGGGGCAAAAAAAAATAAAAAATGCTCGTTTACCTGTGCTGGAAAGTAGGTCTGTGGTGTCATTGAGTGCAGCCCATTCGCATAAAAGACAGCGGCTGTTGTCAGAGGAGAACGTTTGGAGCCAATCATTAAGGAATGGCGGAGGTGGCGGAGGCGGAAGCAGCTGAGGTGGAGCAATATACGGGGCAGAGGCACGTGCAGGATCCTCGCAAGCACTATCCCAAAGGGGACAAAAGTCCTCGCTTTCCAACAACCTAAAAACAAAGGAAAAGGGGAAACTAGTATCAATAAATGTTATAAAAATAATGTTCTGTTCGGACATGACGCGCTTTAATTACAGAAGATGCCGCTTATTGTGATCACCTGTTATTAGAATCAGCCGCATTATGTAATCAAGTTTTTAAGGACCGACTCAAGTGGTAAAGTTCATAGAAATTGACGTAGGAATTGAGGAGTAGGCTTCGAAAGCGTAGTGGTAGTTGTGTTTAAGCCGTGTGGTTATATAAAAAATTCGATGAACAAGAAAATAGTTGATTTAAATGTAAAAGAGAAGTTGCTCTCGCTGAGACTTATGACAAGCTAAATTTGAAAGATTGTCCACAAAGGAAAGCGGTCGTTAAGTCAGGAATTCCTCAATCATCTCTCGCAATATTGTTGAAATATCGTTACGAAATAAACAATAGTGGGTTTAGTTAATCTGGAAGAAGGAAGCGCGTGGGAAAGTGTCAAAAAGTAGACGATGCTTTGTTTCTTGGTTTAAATAAGCCAGTTCCTTTGACTAATCGCAGCATTCTATTCCATATTTCCGATTTTCCATAATTAGAATCCCCGCTTGATAGTATCAAACGTGATCACAATAAGCGGCATCTACTGCAATTTCTTTACGGACACGACGCCCTATTTATGTATGTTATATCTAAATTAATGTACGCAAATTTAAGGCCAAAATGAGGTCGCATTTACTCTAAATGATCCTCAGGTCGAAGAGCAGTATCCACTATATCCACGCCACTCCACCACGCTTCCTCGGCCAACTCGTCAATCAAGGGTCCATGCTCAATTTCCGCTTCCAAAGGATGTACCAACAGAGACGGGGGCTGCTGTGGATACACCGCGGCTGAAGACAGGGTCGAGGCGCTTGACGCTGCTGCCATGGACGTCCAGGCAAGCCCAGCCATGACCATCGCCCACGACAAGAGCCATTCCATCTACAACCCAGAAACCAAAGACAGGACACACACAAATTAATAAATATTAATTTATTCAGTGTAAAAAGCAACGCTCGCTACTCACGCAACATTAGAGAGCGTGTTCAGCATATCTATTGATGACGAGATACTGCCAAGATTGAAAGCAAAAAACGTTTTTTTCTATAAGAGCTTATCAAATTCGTGACTGATTTGCGGGAAACCTGTAACTTGGGCCAATGAGATACATATTTCTTGGATTTTTTCTTCGGTTCCTTTTGTTTTTAGTGCCTGGTTCCAAGTTTGGCGAGACTTCAAGCTGAGCTATTACTTCATTTCCAAGTCAATGAAGTTTGATATAAATTCTACTTTTTTATTCTTTTTGGCCAACGCTTTCTGGGAATTGCAATGCGAGGTAAGCACAAAAACAGGCGCTTTTTTTTATTATTACTCAAGGTGAATTCCATCTCGTTCGTACAAAGTCAATCTCATCTCACTCGCTCTGGCTTCTTTATAGATATTACACTCTTCGCCGTTATGACAAATGATCCCGGGATAAAAAGAACAAATCCCTCCCTACTACTTTCATCAGTCCGTCTCACAACCGAGACTCTTACTCTAGCGACGGCCATTGCCAGGAAAAAAAGAAGGGAAAAAATTAATTGTTGACGGGCAAGACAGAATTGTGTTTTTATTTATTTTCCTATATGGAGCCACATATGAAATAATCCACTCCAAGGTTTTCCTCCCGCTAATGGGTCTCCACCGTGCATTAATAATAAAAAAAGTTGTATAGCTAATAACACCCCGATTTTTTCCGCTAAATTGGACAGCATTCGACTCCTGGCTGATGAGGAATTTTATGACATATTCAAAAAAGCGAAGCAAAAAATAAATAAATAAAAACAAATAGACATGTCCAAGTGCACTTTGAAAGCAACATGATGAGACAAGTACCATCAAACTTTATGAGCCACTGCCTATTATATATCTTTCTCTCTCTTTTCCTCTCAGCCTGCCACTCTACAACACATCGTATGTAGTTTTTATATACTCGTAGCGCAGACTATAGTGAAGAAGAACTACACACCACATTACCATCTTCCTCTAAGATGACACAAGATGAAAGGAAAGAAATCGATTTTCTTGGACTGCTCTCGACTTTTTACATTTTCCTCCGAGAGTTTCGATGACTTGTGGTTCAAACATTTCAAAAGAATGCGAGTCGAGTCTATTTATCATAAAAAGCTGGACCAGTAACGAAAAAAGGCTGCCTGGGAGCAAAAAAACACGTCTCCCGAGAAAAAAAAAGCGAAATAAGCTTTTTACACTCCACTGTCACCTAGTTTTGCCTTTAGCCCGGTCGTGTTGAAAATCAACAAAATTAGCGTCACCAACTCGCAATCTTGAAGTGCTGAAGAGAACAACCAGTCACGTGTACAGCGAAAAAGACAAAAACAAACCACACAAAGGATTCACACTCTTCCCATCTTGCCCAGTGTTATCAAGTGAAAAGTGTTGATGAAATGTTGACGAGAATCGAGTGTTGAAGACTTGAAGGGATAAGAATCAGGGACTTACTTATACACGACACTTCTTTAATACAGTGGCTTGCATACATGTACGGGACTTGACTTATGAAGTTGACCATGTTCTAACAACTCGAGCTCTAATCAAGACTATAGTGCTAAATAATCTAAACCCCTCGAGAGTGGCTCAAGGGAAAAAATAAATAAAAAAAATACCCAATCAAGCTTTCAAGGCAAGGACTTTTGATTCTAGTATTTGAGAAACTAACACGTGAATCCCGTAATAATTTCTGCACGGACTCCTTCCAACCTCCTGCTTTTGATTTGATAGTGGGTTTTTTATGTTATCATATCTCAAACAACTTAATGAGCAAGTTAACAGTGTCAAACTTTGTCTCTGGATCTGGCTATTATTACTATGCCAAGTTTTAACTGATATAACAGTACGCAGGACGAGTTGCATATAGCGAAAGTGTGAAAATCATGTGGGGTTCATCTAAACTTGATTAAAAGCTGGGGACCCTTTTTGTGACGCCTTTCCTGTGTTTTGTATCGTCATGAAACGTTTGGAAGCACGGCAAAGGATCTTAATTGGCCTTGTTTCGGGTCTTTTTCTGAAGATGAGAAACAGACAAGCTACATATACCATAGGAAGCGGGAAAAGGACCCAAACTTTACAAGTTAAAACTTCTTGCTCCCGCGTTCCTTGCTTTTTGGGTCGTTATAACTCTCCAAAGTTTCCAACAGCAGGGCTTGGGGCTTCTTAATGTTGTGTGCAGCCATTACAAAAGGAGAAGCCTTAAGGAGTTAACTTCATGTTATGATGTAACTTGGGCCCCAGCAAAAGTGAGATGTCTTTCTTAGTATCCTAAACCGCGCATGCTATGCATATACAGTACTCTATCCCATCGTTTCATTCAGTCGGCAGAATACACACACACTGGTATAGACCACTTTTACGACCCAATATTAAACCATCGTGCGTAACCATGTATACGAGGCGACTCCATACTCTTCAACTTCAACGGTCCACTTGCATCTTTTTCACGCTTTTCCCCTTCAACACTTTTCCTCTTTCCCAGTCAAGAATAACCTCGTCGCATCCCTAAATCCAAAGAGTGGTACAGTAAACGGCAAAATCGGGTCATTTCTTTGGCTTCGGCTTTGGGCTCCTAGGGTCTTAGACCATTTTGGTGTTGTAAGACAGAAATACATATATATATATATATCAGCATTAGCTAACAAGAAGGCTCAGTATATCTCCATTCTTTCTTCGTTTCCTTTAAAGAAACAAAAAGGCTTATTATGGCGCTTTAAATAGACGTAAAGCCAAGACGACGCATTCGCTTAGTGCAAAAGACTGCGCAATGACAACCCGTCCACGCCGAACCAGTCAATGTATCTTCCGTCTCTATAAAGCTTCTTTCGTTCTCCTTTCTGATTGTTGTGTTTTTTTTCTTCCATCTGTCCTCAAGTGCCATTGACATAGATTGCACGGGTTTTATATGGGTGCAAGATCTCGTCGGATGTTTGGGAAAGGAGACAATTTGCCTCTCTTGGAATGGAACCTGCACGCAGTTACTTTTACTTCAAGAACCCTATTGGTATTGATTTTTCTTTTCTTCCCCCTTTTTCGTTTTCTCTTTAGCACGCGGACTTGGCCAGCGGGAACTTGGTCACGATTTAGAACCCTTTGACTGCTCAGGGAACGCGCAAAAATAAATAGAAAAAAAACTTTTACTCTTGCCGTCCTCGTCAGCTGCGTCTAATACACGCAAAAACAACACGTTTGACCATCTTATTAAATTGCAAAAATGACGGCTCGGTACTGCCTCCTTTGAAACTCTAGGTCACACACACACAATACACATACAGCGCATATCTACAAAAAGGCACTGGTATGCATTCTTTGCTGACCTTTCCGACCTGTAGTGCTCACCATCGACAACTCACGATCCATCTTCCATTTCCTCCCGGTTGCGATGGACCCGTCTGATAAACCATTCCTTTTTAATACCCAAGTTTTATAATCAAGCTTATGCATCTCACTTTTGGCTTGTAAATGTTTGTTTCTTTAAAAACTCCTTTTGATACTCCCACCTTGGGAAATATACCTCCCCAACAATACCACTCGAGCACCACAGCGTGTTGCCAGCATGCCAGCTATCGCAAACACACGCATCTCGCCCCAAAATCAAATACTGAACAACAGCTTGGCTCAATGAATTACGTGAGCAGCATTCGGAATAGAAACAAAAAAATGAAAAAAAAAATAAAAAATTCGACCAATATCTACAACCCACACCCTCAAATTCCCCATATCTCAACTCTAGCCAGAAGTATCTGATTTCAATCCTTCTTTCTTTAAAAAACGCGGATACAAACTTCTTGCTTTTAATTCTCAGGGGTAATGTCACGACCCAACTTGGAATTTGCAAAAAAAAAATACGAAAAAGACAGAAAAAAAAGAAAAAATAACGCCATTATTTTCCTTCTCAACAATCAATAACCCATAGCGCGAGACACAAGATCCGGCTTTTATGGGTAAGCTGAGGATGCTTCAAAAGAATCCTTTACCTTCCAGCAACAATAAGGCATTTTCGTCTCGGTATGTCATGTTTTGATTGGCTTTGTCTGTCTATCCAAGTCGCTTGTGAATGAGGACGCTAACGACCTGCACAAGGGGCCTGGTCTTATAACCAATAGCCCCTCTTGTCATAAAGCGGCAGGTGTGATTATAAAGTGAAACCATGCTAGATAGTCAAAGAAGAGATGCCAATAACCTTCTTTCCCTCCCCTTCCCTCCCCTTAAACCACCACTTTGAACGTCGGCTGGAAGCTAGCTAAAAAGACCCCAAAAGACAGGGCAATATAGGTAAAGGATATTAAAAGAAAAAAAATCCCTATTCCTCTCAAGTTTTGCTATAAAGATCAAAACTGATCAACTTCATCATAAAAGGCATCAAAATCAAATTCTTGGGGGGGGGGGGACCTTTGTAGGTTGCCAGGGCGATGTATACTAGGTATTAGCCAATATTATGATATCACGTTCAGGAACTGAACCTCCAGTAAAAAGTTTTCCGACACTATCAAAGTTAGTGATCGGAACTTAAAGCGATGGTTTGGAGTGATTGCGATGCGCCTTAATCGAGGTGTGGACGGAAACAAGGTAATTGAGGGGTCCTCTAGAACCCTGTGAGGTCGTGACGTGGAAAATTATATGCAAATGAACCCTGTGTCCGAGACCGCGGTATATAGCGTGCAACGCTGTAACCGCATAAAACTTGGAGTAATCTTGATTTTTTTCTTAAACTACGTAAAAGTTCCGACGAGACCACAAAAAATCGGGTATTTCCTCCCTATTACAATCACAATTTCGACTTGTCCAATTATCTCGCAATCCAGTACAGCTCGACTCCAATGTTTCTTTTTTGTGTTCTGGAAGCCATTTCTCAAATGACAGAACTCGGTATTTTCGGCCGGTATATCATCATATTGTGAATCTGTTTTTTTCCCTACCCCTTCAGACAGCGCAACAGGTTTGAAATTTTCAAGTGCCCGTCAAGTCATGTCCAGTACTCGGTGATGCTCATGATAACGAGAGCTTCACATCATCTGTCACGTCAACAAACCACTTATGACCCCCCTCCACTGTAACTCGGCTTCCTTCTGCCTTTTCCTGCAACTCCTTTTTACTCCTCTGCCAAGTTTCGAGTGCAAGAACGCTAGCAACACTATTTCGTCCAATGGTAAGATGCCTTTCATTTTGTGTACTCCGTTTCTTTCACCTAAGGTAGGTAAGGCGCCATCCAAAAAGAGAACGCAATGTTCAATTATAGCGTTCGCAAGATTTATTTGCCAAGGGTAGTATAGAACATCCAGTCTCTAGATGCATGGTGTCGCTCCTTTTAAAATATAATAATTCTCCCAGGATGAGAATGGAGAACCTGCAACTGGTAAAAAAGAGGGGGAATCAAACCCCAAGCCAATAGGTCTAACAGAGACAAAGTGAGGTCGTTTTCCCCAAGGATACCAACCGTCCCTTTTTCTTTACAAGACTTGGTTGGGATTCGTAGCATCACACGCACACACACACACACACACTCATACCTACATGGGCAATGACTATCGAGAACTGCATCAAGAGGCTCAAAAGATCACGGCATTTCTCTTGGTCTACCAACATGGAATACAAGATCAGTACAACCGAGCCAAGATCCAGTTATGAGTTTTCCTATTTCCTAGAAAAATACTCGCACGAGAGATAAGACTTTGGGCCTTTTTCAAATATATCTAGCTCCACACATCTCGCACCCCAGCTGTAATGAAATACACGAAAACCTTCGACTATAAAACAAAAGACCATTGAAAAAAATTCTCAGAATTCCCAAACATTCTCGAAAAAAATGCAACTGAGAAAGGGACAGAGAAAAAAAATAACTTCCTGGCAGTAGAGTTTTCCATTTCCGGTCGTCCGGTGTCATCTCGTTAAATGTCGGCGTCGTTTAGAAGGCACGCAGACACGTTCCTCCCTGGAAATGAAATGTATGTCCCACATGGACTGCATATGCTTAAAAGGGTCATCGCCTACACTGCATAGACTCCAAAGGCCCCTCTTACATGTGCGCGACTGACTTGGTTCAACAATTGCCATGTGTGGGTAATGGAAAAACACCGTTTTTCAGACAATTTTCCTAGGCAAAAAGCTTCCCACTGTCAATGTCAGCGACAACGACAACGCGGCCTCTCTCTCGCTCACAACACACACATGTGGGGGAAAATCGAAGCTAAACAATTCGTTACCCAAGATAAATACTCCCTCCTTGTGCTTGCTAATTAAAATTTCTCTCTCTCTCTCTCTCTCTGCTGTCTTGACAGGGAGCCAAGATCCTAAAGCGAAAAGAAAAACCATCAACTAAGCGGACAATAAGGCGATTCTGACAACATCAGTTATTTACTCCATAGGTTCGAAGCTCGGTGTGTCCCCTGTTGTTGCATGTGCTAGTAGACCTGGGCTCTGTACTCTCCAGTTCATCTAGGTCCTTGTCATCCTTGGGAATCTTTGCTACTGCGCTCCTGGCTGAAAAATGACTCTTATCACGGTAGTTATCAGACTACCGCAGTACAATTCAGGTAAGTACACAACACACGTGATCTATGTTGGCTTCATTTTCCAAGGCACGGGCAGGTGATTTTGAGCGTTTCTCAATCATTACTCTTGGGGAGGACAGATGTCCTCTTTTAACATGGTTTGGACGTTTTGTGGTCTTTGGCAGCCAGATTGCTTAGTTTAAACACAGGAATTTAAGTGGTTCCTTTCGTGTTAAGGAATTGCTACATTTTTGCCCATTTTGGTTAGCTTGATTACTTTGGGGCTGTTTGGCTTTTAAGAAAGTCAGCCAAGAGCTTGCGCCAGGCACTACACAAAAGCTCACGACACCGTGTACAATTATAGCATGTATAGACGATATGGGAGAGAAAACGAGAATTCCGCGCTTTGTACAAAGGATTGAAGGGGAAGGCATGGGCAATCTACAATGAATAGTGAGGCTTGAATAGAATCTTGAAGGTCGGTATTGTCGCACTTATGGACCCACCACCACGAACTCGACGGCTATAGCGAACATTGCCTTGGCAGCAGCTGCGTGCACCTTTGGGCTTCTTGCGGATACGGTGTCATGAATGCAAGCGACAACGCGGGCTTTATCGAAGAGTGTTATTTAGAGGTGTATGGAAGCTTGGATGAACCTCAATGCCTTATTTGTACCCGTTTGCTTACCGCCATGCAAACTTCACCAAGACTCGATGCCGCGCGAAACCTCGAATCTCACCAAGATTCCACTTTTTTTTGTTGGATGACCACACCAGACCCGAAATACCTTTCCCGAGGACGCTTTCGAAATGCAAAGCCGAATGCCCAGGTCCCATTTCACTAATTGGACGGATCTTGTCCATCTCTTAGAAAAACCCACACGAAAGTTTCCCCATATAAGGTTCAAAGTTTTGTATCCGTTTACTTAACAGATAGCCAGCCTAGCCATGCCCAGGCTTGTCTCCCGTCGTAGAAAAAAAAAGAAAGACGAATTACCATGCACAAGGATGAAGGGACATTAAGGCAGAACGAGAGCTCAAAAGGTTTTCCTTGATGAGCGTGTCCAACACGTCAGCAACCATTTCCCCTGCCAGTCAATTTCAATGGCATGGGGCTCTATAAGGTTCCTATACCATGCTTAAACTATTCAACAGAAGCCAACCCTAACAGATCCGCACAAGTTCCATGCACGTAAAAGCTGTTTAAGCACCAAAGAGGTGGTCTTCTCAAAGACCACGTTACGGCGTGACCAACTTTGGAAGGTGGAAAAAGTCAAGAAAAGGGAAAACGTTGTGCCTTTTCCGTCTATAAAAAAAGAGTAGCAAGTTTTGTGCAGGACAGTCACACATACGAGACCTCCAGGTGTGTGTGAACTGTCTAATGCGCACTGCTTTACATCCCATTAAATTGCAACCTAGCTTTTCCAGGAAATGTGGGGTGCCTTACTTTGGGTTTTACAGTACTGTACTGTACAGTACATTCTGGATCCAACCCGTCAAAGAAATAACACCTTAACGGGGCAAGAACCGTGTATTGTTATCGAGGTAATAGGCATGGACGGCTTTAAAATAAATGACGAGATATCAGGACATCCGATTCGCTATTGCTGCGTTATAACGGCAGTTAAGCTTGTAGTTGGGTCTTGGGTGAATTCAGGGTTTACGTGACAATGGATTATGGTTTCCTTTCAAAGCTTTCAGAGAAACATAGCGCACTGTGACGCTCATCTGTTAAGACAAACTGACACAATATAAACTTGCCCCATTTCTCCCATGTCTTTGTGTAAGTCTTGACGACAAAATGCAATTCTCTACAGTTCGTAACAGTTTGTGGTCTCACGTCTTCGCATCACCATAACCGAAGAACACACTTGGGGGGATTTGAAGGGCTTTTTGAGGGGATTTTCCCCGGTGCTCGCAGATCCCTAACTCGGCTAATGCACAAGTTACTGGGTTAACTTGGATCCACCCACACGGGTCAAAATGCGTGGTTGGAGCTGTTTGTCGGTCTTTTGGACGATGGATCAAAAAAGGTGCTGATGTTTGGGACGCCTGGTCAACACCTTGATAGCAAGGCGGTTAGACATCCCTTCCCTTTTTAACTTTGCAACTTGTCAAGTTTCTCAACCTTCTAACACCTTTCGTCGCTACAATAAAATATTAATAATAATAATAGTACAAGGGATAAGGGATTGGCTTTCTTTGGGGCAGGATCTACCACAAGTAGAATCGTTCGCTCTCCTCCCCCGCTGATCTTCCCTTTTTCCCCCATTTTCTAAAGGAAGATTGGTTACTTGAGGCCCAGTGATGGGTGGCGGGACAACAGCAAACGCTATTCTAAGTACTCTGTGGAATAACGGCGAGAAGAAAAAAGGTTGGACCTGTCGGCGCCCATGTTGACGTTTCCATTAATTTGCTAATTTCCCGCAACGAATGGGCTTGTCTCTACCGGTTTAACCTCTTTCACCCCTTTGACCACATCGCAAACACCTCTTTAGCCTTGACAAGCCACCAAACCTGCATTCCATTTCCCCACAAAAACACAATATTTCCCCATACAAATACAATAGATGCCGCTTACTGTGATCACGTTCATCAAGTGAATTGATTCTATGGAATTTTATCATTACATTCCTTTAAAATTTGATTCCATAAAGCGGCTGATTCTAATAACCAGTGATTACAATAAGCGGCATCTTAAGCCGCTGTATTCTTAAAACTGGTCATAACATAAGCTATTGGATACCAAGCCCCAAACACGCATTTCAAAAAGCCGCGCCTCTTTGATATTCACTGTTACAAAGATAAAAAGTTCATTATTATAAAAACCCTATACAAAATGTACGCCTTTTTAGCGTGGAAAGACTCCCCCCCCCCTTGGGAGTAAAGGTGAAGCACGTACTGTTACACACTTTACCCCAAGTACTGGATGGTCCGGGCTTTTTTTTATTCCTTTTCCTCGAACATATCCAGTCCCTGGGTACAACTTGAGATCCTGGAAATGTCCACTCCACGCATTTCTAGTGTAAGAAATAACGTTAGAGATGGCTGTGTAGTGTCTCGTAGGCCCAAAAATTTGCGACGTGGGAATAGTGCTTTTAAATTTTGTCCCAGTCTATTTTGGCCAAGTTCCATGACACCCAAGCAGGAGCGAAACTGTGAACTGGGAAAAACTCAGCATGCTTGGTTACCCTTTCAATTCCTTTAGAGCAAGTTCCAAAGAAGTTGGGGAGCTTCTTTTCTCCTCCCAAACTTGGCTATAAGCTGCTTTGAAAAATAGAAGACACCGCTGCCAGCCGCATCTATGCCTTGGCTCTGCTTTTCCACGCCTCAACAAATGCCTATTATTGACCCTGTATATATACCAAACCGCCAGGCAACAAAGACCTTAAACCTTTTTTTCCCTCCCCTTTCTCCCAATACCTTTACCCGGGGGAAAAAAGTCCTTCCAAAACATCAATACTTTTGTGCACTGGTATTCAATTTCATCAAGTTGTATTTTTTTTCGCGAAAAACAATACCACCTTTTGTATTGCTCCCTGCGCGGTTGCGGTTTTTCCCACAAAGACGCTCAGAAAAACAAGCTCTTCTACCTCCAACAGCCTCTCCACAAGAAGCAAGATGCTTTTGCTCGGGTTTCGGCCAGAACTCGTCGGGGATGAAGAACACCAAGACCAAGCATTCGCATTTCCATACCATTAAACCCTTGCGATCGTTCGTCTTCTTGCCGAGTTATAAGCTCTGCGGGACAGTTCCGAATCCCGAGAATAAAAACTAAATAAAAATAAAAGGTCCTTCTGCTTCTTGCTGGGAAGATATAGGATGCTGGCATGCTGGCAGCGGAAAAGAGAAGGAGCGATTTGGGTGGCAGCTCTCCTGTCTCAACGACGGACCTAAAGAGCCAAGAGACTCACTTTCTCTATCTCTGTCTCTCCGTACGGCTTGAAGATTTAAGTGGGCATATCGTGCCTTGTGAATACCGCGAAGGACAGGCCGCGAAAGAATATTTGGGTGGCACAAGCTTTTCAGAACGTAGTTATTCACCTGTCGATGGAGTCAGTTGGTGATTCGAAAAGCCCCCCAAAAAGGAAAAAAGAAAAGGAGTTTTCTTAACCATTGGTGATGGCTTGCTGAGACAGATTTCCGTGTACAACTGAGAACCCTCTAGGGAGTTTAAGCGACCACAGGAGGGCGCTAGTTTGTTAGGATTGGTATATGCGGAGGAGTTTTTGGTGGTACAAGTGTTCGTGTGGCCAAAAACCTTAACAGGCACGCACAAAAGGTTACACGCCGGGTTCCCCATAGCGAACGTATTTGACATCTCATTTGAGTTGACGGGACCGCCGACTGCAACTATGGCGCCCCGGCTGTAACCCAAAAATAAGTCTCCCAGGCAACGGCACAATGTTGGAGAGTCCTATGACCTGCTAAACACGGGCTGCGTCCAGTTAAACCGGCAAAACAGCCTCCACAAGGGAAAAAGAAAAGAAAATCCTCCAATGTATAGGTAATATCTAGTCGTTTTCCCCAATGAGGTATTAAAAAAACTAGAAACTCAGTTGACTTTCAACAGCAGTAGAGTTAATATCTAGTCAAAAATGTTGAGAAATAGCTTTAAAAATGTGTAGAAAAAATATTGAGAAATATCTTAAACGTGTTTAGAAAGTCGGTTGACTGAAATCAACAATGCCGAAAAGATGCTCGGCACCAGGGAATTAAGATACCGAAAAGAGGCAGGTCGACAGGTCGTGTCTATCTCGCTGGAGACGAATTGAACTTGGCAGCTCGGGGTGTTCTATCTTGGCATCTCACTTAATTTTCCAAAGAAACTCTTCGAGTGTTCAAGTTCCCTGGCTCTACTTCCCCCGTAGCTTGAAAACGTTCCGTCCGTTTTGGAAAGCCCAACTCTTCAACACACAGTGTCTACCTGTGTCTATACACCACCATACCTTGTCCTTTGCGTGACTAGCCGTAAGGCAAACCAACAATTGAACCGAGCAAAGTGAAGAGCTCATTTGTTTTAAGGGGATGATGGCACACAGCTGCTTTTCAAGGGTGCAAAATTGCCTGCCAATCTTCCTATTTAAGGCCGTTTGCTCCCTTGTGTTTTTACTGCCCTGCCACACAAGGCCCAAGGCACACGGGGTATCTACCTTCAAGTTGGATGCTGAAAACCATTTGTCGATAGCCAATTTGCCATAAGGATCACCAAGAAAACCCGCTCTTCACTTCCTTAAAAGTCCCAAAACAGACACGGAAAAAGGGTTTTGGTCGGGGGAAGCGCAAAAAAGACAAATGGACATTTTACCAAAATTCCGGGACTCAGGTACAAAAACCTTGAAAGTCCAGAGACACACACATACACACAAAGGGGGTTATTTAGCCACCAATATTTAGACCTTTCGGTGTATGACCTTATGCCTTTCATTCCCATGCAAACAAGGTGACTCTTCTTCACTTCCTTGTCAACAGTAATGGTTTTCCATTTTCCAGTAAGTTGAATTCGCTGCAGACCGTGTTGAACTTGGCTTTTGATGGCTGCCAACGGTTTTGTGTGTGTGTGTGACCACACGGACACAGCCTCTCCGACTATATATACGTGTTGTCCGGGGAGGATGGATGTGATTTCCCAAGACAAGACGGAAAGGCGCTTCTAGGATAATTGCTCCCCCACTCTAGGGGGTCAAATATTTACACTAGCGGACCCAAAGAGTCTTGTCGGTTCCGCAAAGAAAAGAAACAAGGGAAAATTTCCAAAACTGTTGAACTGTGCGCATTTTTCTTCGGCTCAAATTGGAAGGAAGCTTTCAACTACCTTCTTCATCATCCAGCAACTCTTTCCAGTAATTGCTGTTGGTCTTAACAAGGAGCTTGACCATCAACAAACAAGACACCTAACACAACCGTTGGTCGTTCGCGTTACCGCCCGATTTGCTTCGCATCAGTTGCCCAGTTTGGGATGCAAATGAGTCTAAACGGGCAATAGCCACCAACAAGTTCACAGGTTGAGTTTTCAGGTTGTAGCTTACATTATTTTCGGGACGAAGAAATGTGTCTGATCTTTTTTTTATATAGCCGTTCACCACCGCAGTGACGCCACAGAGGTGGTTACTCTAGTTCAGGTTTGTTTACATGTTTTAAGCCAGTAAACAGAGTTCCCCTGTACCATACTAAAACGTAAGTGATGTCAAAGTCACGTGATCCTTTTTATCGATATTTCTTTAACAGTTACTTTGGTTACTTTGGCTCGGGTTTGTTTGCAAATTGTACACCACTAAACGAAGTTCCCGTGTACCAAGGATACATGCGACAGTGATGTCAAAGTCCTTTTTTGACCTAATTTCTTTCTTGAACAGTTTAAATATTATTCGCGCACGACAAAAGGAAACGTTAAGTGGAAACTCGATTTTTTGCTTTATTTTAGGCTACTTTTTAGGCATTTTCGCATCAATTCCTTGCCGTATTTTCTTTTCCCCTGTTCCAAAAGGATTGAATAAAAAACTCATTCCCCATAAGGAATTTATTTTCTTTTAAAAAACGACAAGCGTGTCAAGTACGGATGATCTAACGACAAAAGTCGGTTTGTCTTGCGTCTTTGCTCTTCAAGGGCCTTCAAACACTGTTCTTCCCCTTCTTCAAAACCAAACGCTCATCACAGATACCGCTTAGCTGTGCACATTTCAGTTCAAGTTCCTCTTCCCTGTCTTATGGCTTCATTTGCATACCGTCTCCAGCCCTTTTGCGGTTACGTTCCGACTATGATATCGTCGCCCCATAAGAACAAGCTGGGTCTGGGAGCAAAATTGCGCTAACCTGCAAGAAAATCACAAGAAAAAAAAAGAGTATCGAGAGAATATAGACGAAAAACAAAATGGAAGATAAAACAAAAAGAAAAGAAAAAAGGATAAGGAGGACGGAACAACGCTCAGCACGTTATAACCTTCGTTAAAAACGTGGCAGCAAATCAGCAGTTAAGGTGTAGAGACTTTGGCACCGGTCTCCCCTGCCGTGAAATAGTTGTGTCTGGCATAGCTGACGAGAGTAGCCCGGCCAGCGAAAATGCTAATGAGGAACGCCGAAGAAGCCCCAACCGAACCTATAGCCTATACTTTCTTTTTTTACAGTCCAAGAAATATGACCCACGCTTGGAAACGAACTTTTATGCAAGTTATGTCAGTGGCTTGGGATAGCACAAGCTTCGATCAGCGATCAAAGCCCCCAAAACTTTCCTTCAGCATCAATTAAGAACCCCCAGAGTCCTATTGCTTTTTGTCTCGAAGCGATGGAAGCCAATAACCTTCCTCTCATTAGTAGATGTGCCAATTAAAGCCACGGTGGAATGAGTTTGGAGACTTTGGCCCATGTCAAGATACCCCAAAAGATGGCGTCGATCCACATGGGGATGTTTGCCTATTACGTGTGAAATTTGAAATGCGACTGTCAAGGGTGTAATCAAGCACGGAGAATCTTGACAGACTTCCCGGCTGACACAACCCTTGGACGTGACAAGTCAAGGCGACGGATCTTGGCAACTTGGTCACGTCAGGTAGATTTTCTTCCTCTTTTTAGTAGTGTGAGAGAAAAAAACAGACGAAATCTTGACGTGACTCTAACCAAGTCAAAGAGCTATATAACGTGTCCTTCTAATTAACCTGCCGCATGACAAAAAAGTCAATTAGTGTAATCTAACATTGCGACACGTGTCATTTCATACCAATTATATAAGCATACCTTACTTGGCGTGTCAATTCGCCGTGATGCCCTCCTTTTTGTGTTGGCCTTTTTTCATGTAGCAAGTGGCTCGTCAACCGAATACTATCTGCCCCAAAAATGCACTCCAACATCTTTTAATAGAATAAATTCCGGGGAACTGCTGAGGTATCAGCATGCACTTCTTAACGCTATTGGAAGCCTTTATGCCTTTTTAGGCTTTTTTTCCGGTGAAGAGGGGCCTAGTCATAATGGAATCTGTCACGTGTGAAAAAGAACAAAGGCCAAAAGTCTCTCGAACTAACCGCTTGCACCTCGTGTGCAAGCTTGGATGCCTGCTGATGGTAGATTATATAAAATAGCAGTAAAAGAATAAAGACTACGCGGAAATTGACATTTTTTCCAACTTTTTGTCTCCTCCCCGACTCCCAACGCTATACACTTCAAACGATTGACGTCTTTCTAGCAGAGAATACAGCCAAGAGCAAGAATACTGTGTCCAAAATCCCCTTTTCTTAAGTGGATCTCGCATAACTAACTTGTATAGTGAAGCGCACACACTAATAGGGTTCCAACTGACTGTGGGTAAGCTTGGTTTTACGTTTTAGCATAAAAGTGCCTTGAATGCAGCCCTTTTTCGAAATTTCAAGAAATTGGGCCCCTATTATGCATGCAAATAACTCCAGGTGTTTGGCTAAAAGTGAAGGAGGGAAAGAAAAGCCGTAACACAATTCGATTGCTGTGCCCGAACATGGAGAAGTTGTGAGGCTTCGCAACACGGGGTTTTTACTTACGTTGAGCTATCAGATGATTAATTGGGGGCTAAACGAACCCATCCACCGAGACTGTAAGCAAGCAACCCTCTCTGTATTCACTATATAGGCCTCTCGGCAGGTAATCAACGCTACAACAACTTAATTGCCTTTCGCTCCATGTCCCGTTTACAGGCCACTGGGAAGAAAGAGACAAAAAAGGTAGACCAAACTACGTGTTTGAGTGTTTTAGAACAAAAATGTGAGCCAAAGTCGTGCTGGCCAACTTTCTGCAATGGTTCCGCCTTAACAGCCCGAGTAACTTGCTAAATAAAGTTGTAAAAAGAGACCTTGAAGTATCTTTTGTATCTTTGCCACGGATTCTGCTAAACCCGGATTCAACTATTCTTATCGAAACTATAATTTGTGAAAAAACTTGCTGATGGGGTGTCCTTACCACCAAAAGAAAAAATCTTCGAAAACAACCTTCATGAAACCTCTTAATACATCCCCAGCAGGGACAACGCCAGAACAGATTTACAATCTTAAAACCAATGCGCGTTGTAAAAGGTTACTATTTAAAATCAAAATAAAAAATATAAAAAAGTGGAGTAGAACGTATTTCAGGCAGGATAAATTAACTGGAGGTGTCTGAAAAGGGCAAAGGACTGAAAACCCCGAAGACTCTGCCAAAGACAAGGATTTTAAGTGAGGTGTGGTGTTGTATACGTGTGCTTGAAACCAAAAACCGACTCGAGGCCTTTGGCGTTTTTCGTTTGGGTTTCAAAAGAAAACATAAAGCAAATTAAGTTGCTCTAGGAAGAAAAAGAGAGCGCTGCGTTTTCGGCTGTACGCTTCTATATATAAAAATGAAAAGCCTTAACCCTAGGGGCCCGCTATTCCAGCCATCAAATTAAAGTTTGGCGTCTCACAAAACATTACATCCTCATTTTCCAAACCCATCAACGCGGATAACACCATCATAACACATTCATTGTTGTTCTGTTCCGTACCGCTCTCCCCCGCCCATGTGAGAAACAAAAAATAATACAAAAAATAAATAACGCATATACACACTGCCCACGCTTTGGAACATATTGGGAAGAGCGAGCTTTCATGCAGCAAGCATGTAAGATTGTTTTCCCCTTTGGGATGAATAAACGTGCTTCAAACGTAATGAGTACAGGCACCAACGCCAGATTTCGGAGCTTAGGAAAGAATGCGCGCCTGAAACTAACGCCGGTACAAGAACCCTTGACGCTCCCGTATACCTTAGCTCGGTATAGGCGGTTAAGCATGGAGAAATTCGGAACACATTTTTGGGAAAACCAGTACATTTCATGGGAAAAGTCTTTGACAGTGATCTTGAGCTTACTAACAGGTAGTGCAAAACCAATGCCAAGTTTTTATCAATGAATAATAAATTAGCAATATGCAAATGAAGTTTGCAACTATGGGAAATACGTACCAAATCTATGCCCTTTGCTTATGCACTAGCTGCTAACAAAATAAACCTTTATAAAATATAAATGATACATAAAATTTAGATTGCTGTCCAACCTGTACTTGGACAAATTGACAAATCGACAAATTGTACTTTTCAGAATCCAAACAAGCGTAGAAACTTTGCCGGCAATTAGCTATCTATTTCTTTTCTTACATTCTTACACAAGGTTTTCGCCAAACACAACGCGTTCTCCGGTTTTAGTGACAAACCGGTGCTGTCAAAAAAGACAATTGCGTGTCACTTTTCGAACAATTCAGTTTTTTCAGGTAATGGAGTGAAAAGAAGTACAAGTTTTAACGATTATCATCAACTTTCGTTCACGAGCACGAGAATCGTTAAACTAATGTAACCTGACTTAATCTAAGCTAAACTAATTCATTTCCAATGCAACTACCATTTTTCAACTCGAATGACACCCGTTTGTCACTCTTTATCTGGAGAACGTTTTGCAATAATGTGACACACTTGTGTCACTTTTGACCTCCGGGTTTTTAACCGGAGAACCTGTTGCGCAAAACAATAACAAACATCAGTGCCATCTGTGACTCTTTCGCATCAACAAGCTAAGGTATACGGGACCCATTTTGGAAGAAAGCATGCGGCCTGAAACTAACGTACTCGTAACATAGCTAGTATAAAAACCCTTAAAACACTCCTTTCGCAAGGTACAACACTTCCAAAGCGCCACTCCTTGGAATAATTCCTGGTAATAGTTTTTACGAGGCCATCCGAGTCCGAGTCAACAAATACAAGTTAAAGAAACCGGGTTTTGGCACTAGAGAATGTCCTCTTGCATTTACTTTGCTAACTTACTCTTGCTGCGCGTTTATGGATGGTAATTGCTGCCTTAATTAGTCCTGTAAGCCTGAATAATTCTGCCAGGCCAGCGCATCTAATTGTATATGCTACAGCTGGTATATAACGCCAGCTGTGGTGTACGCTGACACGATCGTTGGAAAATGCAATAAACAGGGTGTCTAAAATTATAACTCCCCGCAATACAACAATATTGTACGTTATCTACGAACTTGTAAAAACAACGATGACTTAAGTGGCATCCCTGGCCAAGTTAAGAGAAGGAAGACCAAAGAAAGACCAAAAAGAAATAAAATAAAAATAAAACGAAAAGTCAACGCGCTAATATAGCGATTCAGCCTGCCTCCGCATACGTGTTAACGCGTTGACCACCTGTCTCTCTATATTAAATCTTCCACTGCAAGCTGGTCCAGATTTATGACTCAAATTAAGAGGAACGAGATGTCCTTTTGCCTTGCCTTTTGCCAACCCTTATGTCAAGATCCAAAACATAAAAGTGAGTGAACTAAAGCTTTGGCAACGGACCCACAACAACCGAAAAAAAAATTATAGAAAAAGAAATCCTTCGCGCTTTATCATCGCTGTAACGTTAACAAGCACACTCAACAATGCATCTTCATTTCTATATATTCCACGCTGCAAAGGACCGTAATGTACAGGGGTAAACAAGGTAAATGCTTTGTACCTGGCGCAACAACAGCAAGGATCTATTGCTATTCGCCTCATCCCATTCAAACGTTGCAATAGCCGCTTGGTATTGACACACCAAACAACCTTTCCCCAATTGCAAACTCATAAAAACATCCTCTTTTGCTACTGGCGAGTCGCAGCCATTGCTAACCCAAGGAGTCTCGCAGCAAGGAATCTTGTTTCTTTGGTTTGGATGCCGGCGAATTTGTCACCCCTTCTAAATCCCCTGTGCTCTGCGTGCTGCCTTCAGACATGATTTTTACGACACCCTACGCATCTTTAATAGCCCTAATAAAATGAAAGGGACCAAGAATGGGGCTACAACAATGCCCCTGTTCAAATACCTTGTCTACCTTAAACAAGTCAACCGTGTGCTTTAACTTGTGTCTCCTGATGCACTCGAAGGTGTTCAAAGGAGCCCTTTATCGTAGGTATATACTCGCATGTTTTCTATCAAGATTCGCACAAACTTCGGCCGGTTAAAAAGCCAGATTGGAAGGGCATTTTCCATGCTCCTCCAACTGTTCTTTAATTGCAAAGTAAAAAAGAAGCCACATACTGGATTTTACACCATAACCTACTGACTCTATTCAAGTGCCTGCCAAAATCCGACAATAGGAGCTTCTACGCGAGCCTTCGGTAACCGTACATGAACAAAATATATAGGTATTTTAACCAAAAAAGCTAGTACTAAAGAACAAACAAAAATAAAGAACCTCAAGAATAAGAATGAAAACTTATTTCAAAATAATATATAACACAGGTTCAACCTCACTCGAGGTCTACGTATTCAAGACACTTGCACTTTAGCGAGTCGGTCTAACTTTTTCTTGTTTTTTTTGCAAAGAAGTTACTGGCATGCGGATTCCCTGTCGGTCTAACTACCGGTGTAGTTCCTTCTCGAGAAACGAAAAAGAATAGAAGTGGAAAGATACATATAAGGAACGTGGAATACGAGTGGATGTCTTTTATAGTGAGCGCGTACGCTTTTTTAGTGCACATGGAATGAACAATTCAGTCCGCTCTCTCCTTTTACTCGATCGCAATAAAATAAGGAAAAGAAAAAGTAGAGTCTCTGGTTTCGGAATGTGCTGGGAATAGCGAGTCTAACGAATGGCACTCATCACTTAGGTTAAACCGATCAAGAAAGTTAGACCACTTGTGTGCTGAAGCTTTCGAACTTTCTTGTCTGAACACGAACACTGTTTCGGTGGGACAGTACTTAGACAGCGACTTGGGCTCCCTTCATTTCAAAGTAAGGAAAATTTAGTTGGAAGCACTTTGTTTGCAAACTGAAGGGAGCTCCCAGGTCCCAGACTTACATTCACAATGACGTTAAGGGCCAACAAGTATTAATAAGCCCCCACATTCTACCCTGCCCCCCCGAACTGGAAACTTGGCAAAGCTGCCAATCTCGCACACTCATGCTATTACCATTACCCAAAACACTTCACCGTAATGCAAGCGGCCTGCATTTTCCTTATTTTTGTACATGCACCATGCGGAATAGGAAATATTTTAGTTTTGAAACAGAGCTTTGCAAATTGGCTATCCCATAACTGCAGGAGTTATGCAACTTTAAGACTAAGTACTCCTAAAAAAGGAATTTTTCACTTGAGCGAAAATGTATCAAGGAAACGTGCACTTTGCTGTAGCCAAAGTGCATTTTCATCTTTTGCGCTTTTCATCTTTTGGTTTTGTTGACTTGACGCGCTTAGAGTGAAAAAAGAAAGAGAGACAACAGCGGATCTTTCTATATTGGTCCCCTCCTACTTTATATAGTGAGTCAACTTACGTACTTGCCTTGCGGGACACGTTTTTACCTGGCAAGCATCAGCGGTTAAATTGATGGCGCTAAATTCCTACGTCAATATTCCACCCAGAGCCAACAAGGTGCTAGTGCCCAAGAGTATAATACACACGGCATACACGGACTTTGTGAGAGCAGGAAACACCGACTTTTTTTATATTAAGCTGGGCAATTTCACCTTTTATTACACTCCGGAAAGCTGTAATTTTACAATAAAATATGTACAGAATTCTGGTTAAAATTTCTTTTTCTTCGGGATTCTTTTCCACGACTCGGTCTGAGCTTGTATCCACATTCGGGCCGTGATCAAGCGAGTTTTTACTGTTTAGCATTACTCATCCCATAGCCCAAAAGTGGAGAAAAAAGCACTGGCAGCGGACGAGCAAACGCGAGACGCCTCGACATGTCACGGCTAGGAGGCCAAGTTTAATCGTTGGGTTTCGTCGTGTCAATCGCGTCGAATATGATTCTATATATCAGATGATGGCGCTGGACGGGCAAGTTTCCTAGCCTGAACTTTGCACTATAACCTTTCCAGTAAGTCGTCTTTTCCTGTTTATCAGTTCCTAACCTTTCAAGCTGAAACTTCGTTGAACGTGCAATGCAATCAGGACTCCAAAAAGGAGTCCCCGGACGGAATAAACCCCTTCAAGAAACTCAAAAAACTCAACAGGCAAAAACCTGCCTTTACACGATTGACAATTTGCCTTCTTCAGGATTCGGGATTCGTCTAGTTTCGCGAGTTTGCGAAACGACCCGACTTTTAACGAATTTCGGAAGTGCAAAAACCAACACAAGAAACGTCCATGCCCTGTACGTTGAATAGCTTATTTCCTTTTACTTTGAGCGAATATCTACTCATAGACACAGGCAAGTTTCCTCCATTGCATCGTATACGTTTCACGATAAGGTATATAATGAAGGCCCGGATTCCGCAGTGTCGGCAGTCCAAGTGTAGCATTGTGTCGAGGAATAAACGTAAAAGCAACTGAACCGGGGAACCCTAAATAGCCATTGAGACGAGCCAAGGAGACAGAATGATGGTGGAGAAGTTGCTCTTTTGGTCTTTCGCTTATACGGGGCTCCACCAGCAGCCAAGAAGCTACAGTATCCAATTACACCTAAAGCCCATACACATAAGCGTACGTCACTGCATGTACATGCACCCTGGCCACAATTTAGTGTGGTGAGAAAACTCGAGAAACAAAAATAACATTAAACAGGCTAAAAAAGGCCCAGACGCTACTTGCAAAGGGTTCCAAAGAGGCCAGAAAATGTCGACATTCGTCCCTGTATAATTATTTGGTACTTGGTGGTTTAATACAACTGTATAACACATGGGCGTAGGGTAATATCCAACATGCAGTATCCATTCTAGCAGTACAGAAAGGATAGAAGCGGTATATGAAGGGGACTCTTCTCTCTCTCTTTCGCTCTTGTATCTAACCGACATCATCTTCACCATAAAACGAGCGAAAGCCCTTTTTCGCTGCACAAAAGCGTTTTCTTTCTTGATTCCCTGCCCTCTTAATTGCCAACGAGCTATAATTTGAGCCATAAAAACTTTTGTCCTGGGCTTGCTGGGGTCCCGGTGGCAATCACAAACGTTTTGCTTGGCCTTGGTTTCATACCAAAAGTACAATATAAAAAGGAAAAAACTCCCTTATATTAACAAAATGCGAATAAGCGCGAAGAATCAGCGCAGGGGTAATAGAGGGAAATGCAACGGACAATAGAGCAAGAGCCCACCCTTCTGTTTTCCTATAACCGTGGAAGTGGAATCCAAAAGGAAACGGTAAGTAACCCCTTTTAAACCGTAACTTAGCTTGGGATGATCTGATCAGCACTGCTGGATTAGTGCAGTATAATGGAACCTATTATGCAGCTCAGAGTTTTGCTGTTGTTTTGGGGTCTGTCCAAACTGTCTTGTCAATAATTCATGAAACTGTTTAACTGGAACAAAGCACCCTTTCTCGAATCGCAATCGATGCCAGTAAAACTCAGGGAAAATGCTGTCTGTACGACATTTTGTCCCCCAATCAAAGAGAACAAAGTGGTCTACAAGTTCAGTTTTTTGTGTTATTTTACCTTTTTTGGGTCCCAACGAGTTGCCTCAGCATGGACGACAGCCAGACATGATAAATTGAATTAATTCCTTGCTTTCCTTCTCTCTTCCACGCTCTTGGAAAAAATCCAGGCCCAGAGTTAAAGGTAAATGGCACTCCTTATCTCGTCGAACTAACAATTTGGTGTATTTCCAAGTAAAAAAACGCACACAATCTTAGTTTGTGGAACCACTTTTGGACTTGTGTATAAGTACGGGACAACACGTGCCAAATTGCAGCGTCACTTGCAATTTTTCCCAATACTTAGAAAAACTTTAAACAGCAAGAAGCTCAACAATGAAAAACCGGTCTCGGCGCACTTTTCTTGAGAGCTGCGCACAATTTGAATCTACGCACAACGGTAGACGAGATTATTTTTTTTCAAAACACCCCTAGCACGTTGACCATTTGCATTATTTCCGCCCTGAAAAATCTTCCTTGTTATATAAAATGTGCAAATTATAGTACACAGTGTTGTTTAATGGTCACTCACGAAATTTTAAAAGTAAACTCCAAAAGGTGAGAAGGGATAAAAACTTCCACGACGCTTCAGAGCTCAACAACCAACGTCTACCACGGTGTGTCGACGACTAAAGCATGTGGGTTCTCTCGCCAGCCGTGTCTACGTTCACGCTGACAGTGGAAAGCTGAAGCTGGCTGGGCTGTTCACTATACCCTACAGCCAAGCCGGAGGAACGCGGGGAACTCGGGCGAACAGGAAAGCGTCCTGCGCACTCTCCCCACCTCCTATAACAACTCCGAGTGACACGAAGGAGCTTTTGTCCTTAATTGATACGTCTATTACTCTTTGTTTATAAGAAAACGGTCTTGACTTGCTCCATAACATCTGAGGAGATTTCCAAAGCTAGATTGACAGATTATTTACTCAGTTTTGTTTGTTTTTGGTGCTCCCCATAACCCCTTTCTCGAACGCATCTGGCGGACTTGGGAGAGACGTCAAGCCCAGATATATACCACAAAAACAATAAACCCCAATAATGCAGATGCATTGTCGCAAAACCAAGTTTCCGGTACAGAGTCCATTATGCATCATGATGTAGCTGAAGAATATGAATGGGATGTGCCACGAGGGTCGAAAGACCATTTCTTCTCAACTTTTGTACTAAATGGGCAGAATAAACCTTACTCTGCATTGCAAATTCGCCTTCAAGATTTCCGCTCAGTCTTGTGTCTTGGTCCACAGCGAACTTCTAAAGCAAACCAAAAATCAAATGCAAACTCCAGGACTAATTAAATACGATGCTGATTTCCTTCTCATCTCCGCCTCTTGATTCCACAATTGCACTCCATTTGGGAGGGAAAAAAGTAGTTGGAAAACCCCAACGTCATTGAAGGAAAAAAATCTACAAAAGTGAAATATACAGATTTGTTTCTTTTTAAAATTTTCGGTTCTTAAAGCTTGAACCGTTAAACACAGAACTATGCTTTTCCGGAATATGCCAAGAGTGCCATTTCCCTTTTCGTGAAAACCTACTATACAAAACAGAATCACTCTGTGCTTACGAAACCTTTTTTTCCAGGAAATGCAAAGCAGGTATACAAAGCTTAACGAGACAAAAAAAACTTTAATTTCCCCATTGAAAATGCTTTGGGAATCAGTGCAAAATACCCTTTTCCAACGCGTTTAAGAGCATTTTCCCACTTTTAAGTTCTCAATAAACAAGCAGATTGCTCAATTAGCTCTACTATTTTTGCATAAAATTGTAACAATATTATGCAAAAATAATCATATGAAACAAGTTATTAACACTACCTTGTTAATTATTAACTTTACCTTGTTAACCCTACCTAACCGTAATAGTAGGCTTCAAATGCGCAGTGTAGTCGTGTTTTAGACGTGTGGTTATACAAAAATGGCAATGAACAAGAGAAAGAGTTGATTTGAATGTAAACGAGAAGTTGCGGCGCATTGAAACTGACGATTTTCGGTTACTAGAATCTCCGCTTAATAGAATCAATATTCACTTGACAAATGTGATCACAATAAGCGGCATCTACTGTATTTACAAAAAGTTTTGTGCGTCTTAAAAGCTAACTTGAGTTCTCTCAAACTTGCATGTTACGGACGGAATAAGTTTTGCAGTTTTGTTAGGTCCTATCTGGAAAAGCCAGCGCAAAGCAAGACATATCGCTGCAACAAGCTCATATTGTGCGGTAGCTTGTCACCCACCAGGAATATAATAACTGGGAAAGTCAGTTTTGGCCGCGCTATAAACCGAGCAAGGGCAAGGTCAAACTGTGGTCTTCCAACTCCACAAGATTTATCGGTAAGATAACCCAGTGGCTCATAAGACTCTGGACTACTCGCGGAACGCGCGAGTTTCTATTTGAGCTCCCGAGAAGAAATATACAAGTCTGCAAGAGCAGCATGCAGCTGGTGCATAATTGAACAACGCGTGTTTTGGTCGTCGCTTTATTTTTATTTTTTATTGTACAACGCTTCAGTATTTGGGAGCAGGCCATTTTCTTTTCAGATGGTCTCTCATCTGTCTTTATTCCTTAGAGCGATTCAGTGTTCTCGCTTAACAAAAAACTCACCTTCTCTGTGGAAGAAAAGAGGCAGCATAATTTCCACGCCGGGAAAAGAAGAAACCACAGTTGACCTTCGCAAGCAAAACCCAGAATGAAACAGCGAGATGTACGCTAATCAACAATCCTATCGCGTTCTTTCTACCTCTGAAATAACAAAGTAAAAAACACAAAAGCTAAAAACATCTCTCGCTGCTGTTGGTCTCCTGGGAAGCCTGCGCTTAATGCAGCTGACAGGCGCATGGACCGATTTTTTTTAAAAGTCAAATACAAAAAAATAATGATGAAAAAGAAGCGGGTAAAAAACAAAACAGAATCGCCTAGTCGCCGCTCTAAATTAAATTGATGGCCCCTGTACGTTTCAAGCTGTTTTAGCACGAAAGCGAGGAAGTTGCATTTCTCTACATTTCTCGAATCTACATTTCTCTCTCAACCGCCAACACCAGCGCAACAATATATTTTAGGCCCGTGATGTCACCACGGCCACTAATGAGATGGAAAGAGGTTCCATCCCAACAGCTTTTTAATGTGAGCCAAAAGGTGTGTCTTGATTTATCCTGAATGAAGCAAGCACCCTGTTTCGGGCTTCCTAAGTCACGCCCATTGTTATCTACGATGATGTCCCTCTTGCTGCTCACAAAGATGCCTAAGACACAAGAGACAACCGGCCCAAATACATATAAATAAAGATAAAGAACTGGTCAAACCAAAGCGCATGACTAGTGATGTATGATAAACGAAATTTCCTTTACGCAAGGTTCAAAAACGCGTTTTTCCCCCCCTTTTACGGTCGATTTAATGATATCCAGTTGCCAGTGAACTTTTTTGTTAAACACCGTACGTTCTCTTTAAGATAATACAGGATCTCATTATAAAATATCACGTTAAAACCGTTTTATTGTTGTCCACCATTTTTTTCCCACATTTTATTTCAAATATTTGTTATGTTCACGCTTTAGTGGCAGCGAACATTTGGTCATGACGTCACATAGGTGCTGCTGGCTGACTGAGCGTCTTACCATGAGCCGCGTTCGTTTTGCACCGTCGACTTAAACTTAGACTTACCAGACTTCCTTGACTTTTGCATACGAGCGTTCGTTTTAGCCTAAACTTTGAAAGTTTACCGAAGTCGACTTGGAAAGTCTTGAGTCAAAACGAACGCTTATAAGCAAAACTTTACAATTGCTCCACCCATGGGGCGGTGCCTGTAGAAAATAAACAAAAGCCATAAATGCATTGTTCGATATCAACAAAGGAGGTGTATAAACAAGAGGCGGGGTTAAGTTTAAGTCTAGGCACAAGAGTACACGCTACAGACTTGCCTGACTTTGGACCAAAACTAAAAGTCGACTTTTCCAAAGTTTAAGTCGACTAGCTAAAGAAAACGCTTATAAGCCCAAAGTTTAGCAAAGTCTACCTATCTCGAACGCTTATAAGCACCAAGCCTTGGGTAGACTTTTAAGTCGGCTTAAACTTTGGTCAAAACGACCGCGGCTATGGTTACTGTTTCACTACCATGCTTGAAATAATCAGTAAAACTCTCGGGTACCTGACACTTCTGTGACGTCATAAAGTCAAAGTAAAAAAAAAAAAAATGTAAAATTTCTTTCTTTAAAGACTTTTACTGCAACTTCGCATACGACGGAAAGACAAAAATAACAAGAAATATTTTTTTGGCTCTATTGTTCAAGGCAAATTCTTTGATTCAAATTCAAGGCAAGTTCGTAGTCTTGAACCAACGCGCTAAGTGCACAAACCAGTGGGTAGGTCGCAAATTGAAGCCACATTTTCTTGACAAGGGGACTCATTTGTCACTTCACCAGTTTTCGGACGCGCCCACCGCGTCTTTTAATTCAAGTCAGTCAAACAACTAAAGAAGCTAGCATGGAGCTAACGCTAATTAGCCCACGCCAAACTTTGAAAGATATTAATTGAAACATCAAAATCCTGGCTCCCCAACCTTAATTCCCCTTTCCTGTTTTGTCCTCCGTTTACATTAGTTATTTTCCGTACCGCAAAAATTCCGCTGGCACAACAACCTAGGGAGCATGTCACCCGCAAGCTAGCCATTTTTCTTCACCTTAAAAAAACTAGAAGACTCTTACACAAACAGAAAGTGTCCATGTGATAAGTGGAGAATGGGCGCGCTACTCGGGTTTCCTCCTCCATTTGCTACTTGATGATGTGGCCCGAATTGGTATGAGATGTTGTAACAATAGTCACAATAAGTGCTCTAGGGAAGGGCAGTCGGGTACAGTAAAATAGTACACGAGTAGGGGTGAATCATGCTATAACCAAACACGGACGAGGCTATATGTGTACGAGTAAAAATACATATTATATATAAGACGCGCAAAGCCCTATTGCGTATGCTTTGCCACACACGTAAGTTGCCCTTTCACGTGTGGGATATACTATAGTGCTACACCACCACACCGCTAAGCCTATTGTAGCAGGAGGGGGTGCTAACGATCTTAATTTGAGAGGGAAACATGAGTAAGAGCGTAACAACGAGCCTTCTGTCAACCGAAATTTATCAGACTCCGTCTTTACGATTATGGCATGACGGGAGGGTGCTGTTGCAGAAAACGCCCTGTTTCTGTCTCTTTCACAACTTTATGAAAAGACGTTGACGACCCCGAAACTGTAATCTCGTTCCGCAAAAGTGTATGCCCAAAACTTTGCATTGGATGCACCGAGTAAAAGAACAAAGCCACTTATTTGGGTGAAACATCAATAGCATCTGCCACCTGCCCTCGAGAATTGAATGATGCCCAGGATGTCTATATGAGCGCTGCGGGGACACGGACGTAAATCTTTCCGAACAGTATGGACAAGACCCCAATATCTCATACACTTTCTCGAACGTGCATTCCCGACGAATATTTGATCGGCGATCAATGCTATATTTGCTCCGATCGTGCGGTCGCTTGGATATCAAGTATCCACCCCTCAAAAATAAAAAAATGAAAATAAAAAACTCCTTACGCAAATCTTCAAAACTCCAAACTCCACACGATGACAGAAATAATACCCCCGGTAGATATGTTTTCAACCACTTAGGACTCATGTACATGTCATCCAGACAGTAAAAATTCAAGTCTCGGTGGTTCTCTTCCCATGCGTTGTTTGAAAATGAAAAAAATGTGTTTTTTCAACTAAGAAAGAAAATGCGCTACCAAAAGGGCTATGCACAATACGAACAATAGCAATCTGTTAGAGTACTGTTTTCGCCTTGACCTGCTACAAGAGATTCTGCTTCAACTTTGCCCAAGTAAGTCTTACGTGTGAATCAACGTTCAGGGCGTCACATCCTCAAACTTTTTTTAATCCCTTTTTTAGGGAGGTTGCGTAGGAAGGAAGCAAGAGAAAGCCACGAGCCAGGCAAGAAAATCCTGGCTCGGATCTTTCATGCAATTCTTAGACCTGGCCAATTGAGTTTCCAAGCGCAACTCTTGATTACTTCTTCTCTGCAGCAATTTCTGTCTTTCCCTCTTTCTTTCTGGAATTCTTGTAAGGACACAGCTGAGCGAAAGAGCAGAAAAAAACGCGACGAGTATCTGTTCAGGAAAGAAAGGGCCCATACTTGCTGTCTCTGGTAGTGTGGCCGTACTTGGAGCAGAAATGCCAGAGACAGCTCCGATTTTCCTCCCAGTACCCAGTAACCCGTTACGTAACCCCTTCACCCGTTATGTAACGAAGAAATTCCTCTCTTTGATATGAGGGTTGGGGAAAACGCGTTGTGGGTTTAACTTTGTCAAAATCTTGATGAGATTGACTTTTTTGGGCGGGGCTGCCGTCCTGCAGATCTTGCACCGTACTGTACATCCAGCCCTAGTACTCCACCAAAAAGCACCCCCCACAAAAAGAAATATAAAACAATGTTAAGACCTGCATGTCATTGCTATGACTGTATCAGTCCAAAAAAGCTTTATTTCCTTTTGGTCTGTAGGGCTGGGCTATACGCTATAATGTGGGAGCCGTTTCGCCACAAAGCAATTCAATTTCCATAAAGTTCGGGTACTCACCCTTCATCCAGCGCGGGCACTACCAGTCTACCACAACTCAAACCCATTTCCGATATGAGTCTGGTACTGGCTCACTGGTGGACTTGGCCGTGATGACTTGGAGATACGTGTGCCATAAGGTTGCATGTTAAACTCAAAACGAGTGCCGGAATTAGATTTGGCCCCAAAAGCTTTGACATGGCATGTATAGATCTATAGGCTTCTGAGGCTCTGAATCCCGCACCTGAGCCTGTGCATAATATGCAAAAGAAAACCCCAAGTAAGCAAAAGACAAATGACCAGGAATTAGGTGAAAGAAAGCAAAGTCTCCTTTTTGCCCGTGATTCTCCCAGCTGACTTTTCTTTTCTTTTTCTTATGCCTTAGAAACGCTTTGCCGCAGAGGAACAACTTCGGGGGAGATACACACACAGGCCGCATCATTTGTAATCATTAAGTCTAAGATTGTCTGGAATGTGTACAGTCCTTAAATCTCAAGGAAGACTCTCCCAAGCCCAATTCAAGATTACAGACAACAGGATTCCATGACACAAAAAAATGACTCGGTCCTGGGAACCAGACTTGGACAAACAAAAAGCGGTATTTAAGATAGATGTAGAGAGACTGTAGAAAGAGTTCCAAGGATTTACAGTGAATGTCAGGCAATAATGCGCCACTAATCACATACTTGTACTGTGATTTTTCCTGCCTTTAGCAAGCTGTAGTCAGATGTCCGGGACCTTGTCATCCAATACAAATGGCAAAGGACCATAGCGACCGGGAGAGAAACGAAAACGCAACAATATAAAAGGGACTTCTTTTAAAGTATGAAAAAAAGACAAAAAAAAAGAAGCCGCTTGACAAAGAAAAAAAATCTTTCCAGTGTCGCTTTCTTTGGTGTGCTGCTTTTCTATGTAAGTATCGGACAAAAATGCACCCGGACCTTAAATATATACTTAAACCGGCTGCTATAAACGCCTATTGATTCCCCGCTTGCATTAGTGGCGTGCATTCAAGTCTTCAAAAGCATATGTCTGTATGCGCATAGCGTACGTATTGTACACAAGCGGTCATATGCAGCTTCTTGTCAATGCGTTCTCAATCACTTTGTAAGAAAAGGGATGAGAAATGCTTAGAAACTCGGGGAAAATCCCTCTTTAAACGTAAATGACTTGGAGAATCTGCTTGAAAAAGCTTCAGGAAGGAGTTTGCTGAGGCGTCAAACCCAAAATGTAGTCGTTTACCGGAATAAAAGCTTTACTTTACACATTTCTTCTCTATAAATACGAGAACCACACAGAACCACGCCCAAACAAAAACAAACCTTTCCCCCCACCCATTTCCGTTGCTTTTTGTGTTTTTGTGGTCATATACATGCATTGATGAATTTGTCAATACCGTATCATCATATATGAGAACCGGTTGGGGTGACAAAGTGACAAATAAGAAAAGCTTCTTCTGCTTTTTCAATTCTTCAACAATTCTGTCAAATGCCACAGGGGTTTATCTCGCCCGATCTCAGGCGTACAATTACACGAATATATATTTATAAGGGCGTCGTGACAGTGTGCATTGTTGTCTGGTCATGTTGTGCCTCAAACATGTTGCATGTGGAGGGCACATATACGGACGCGAGAAGTGACAAAGCATCTCTTTCCAGGGCAGTTTCCCCACTCGAACCTCTACACAGGCACTATTATTCCATGTAAACTGGACGAAACCCGAGAACGAACCAACTTCACAACAAGAAAACGTTACAGCGGACTGCATCTCATTTAAACCTAAAATGTTGTTCCCGGGAACGTGACTCTGACACACACAACCGTCGTTTTTTCCTGTCAACTCTTTACCGTACCTTAAAACATCGAACAATAATAAACACGAGCAAGGAATCCTATCCAATAGCACAAATGTATCTTTTTTTATTCCTAATTTAAAACTACCAGATCACTTTTCGCGTTATCCATATCGTGATCAGCCACCCGAAACTTAAAGACGTCGGTTAATAACTCATTTAAGAAGCAACACGATGTCTAATGACGATACAGACTAATCTTTAACAAAACTCCCCACATTTTTAACTGCTCCTTGCTCTCAACCCGAAACGTAGGTGGACTCCCACAGCCGAACACCATTATGCAAAATACATTATACACCATTATACATTTAACAAAAGTCGCGAAGTGATGCGATTTGGGATTTGGATCCGGTAATTTTCGGTTTGTTCCTGAATTTTCCATGTAATTGTGTTAAAAAAAGAAGAAAAAATACTATTAAATTAAGGCTCCCGTATACCGTAGCTCGATATAGGCGCATAGCATGGGGACATTTCGGAACAAGTTTATAAGAAAAATAGTGTTTTTAATGAAACACATTGCACATTCATTGTTGTTCTGTTCCGTAGAGCTCTCCCCCGCCGATGTGAGAAACGAAAAAAAAAAACGCTGCCAACGCTTTGGGCTTTGGAACATATTGTCAAAAGCACGTTTTCCATTCAGCCACCATGTTAGACGCAAGTTCACAAAACAATAACAAACATCAGTGCCATCTGTGACCGTTTCGCATCAATACGCTAAGGTGTACGGGAGCCTTGAAGTAAAAAATAAAAAAGGCAAGAAAAATACAATACAAGGAAAGAAAAAGGTACCTAGACTGCGACCAGAAACTTGAAATCTAACGACACTAAAAATAGCAGGGCTTAAACTAAAATATAGTTTTCGGCAGAGTTCTCTTTGTATATCGTCATTGTGTCGTATAACGAGGAGTCAATAAGATTTAATGAGGGTAACACGTCACCCTCTCCCCCATGTAGATAACACCATGCCGTGCACTACATCCTTAAAACTATAATTTTGGTTTTGGTTCAAACACACATAAAGAAGGAGTTGAAATGCGGTTTTCCAGTGTCTGCTATTTATATTATAAAAAAAGCCTAACAGCAAGCTCAAAGTCGTCATGTTTGCGGTTTCCTGCGCATGCTCGCGTGCTTCTTTTTTTTTGGTCAAGGCGCTAATTGCAACCGCGCTGGAGGCGAACGAACCTAATGCCTGCGTGTCATCTTCTTCTCTGTAATTATTGTTTGCCGTATCTTCTCCATATCTCGGCCCCTAAGATTTCTCCAAGTAATAAGCAGATGGGATGTAGCTCAGATTTTTAAATTCCCTTAAAAAAGAGGTTTGGAAAGTTCACCGCCGAGTTTTTCTTTTCTTTTAAACCTTTTATTCTTTTATTTTTATTGCTCCCACATCCCATAATTTCCTTATTGGAGTTCACTTTCGGGCCGCTTTGATCTAAATTTTCCCGCCAGAAAAGCCCGATAAACAATAGAAATTTTTCTCTCAAAAGCAAAGGACGCTGCTGACATGAAACACGTTGCTGCGACAGTTGGTGTCCCCGTTAGAGCACTGCATCTTTTTGGTATCATGAACAGAAAGGAGTCTCCGGAGAACCGTCATCTTTGATTTCCCGCAGGTCGCCATGCCCAGAAAATGACACTGATGCTGACTGGCCTCTCTTGTGGGCATCCTTTCCAAGATTAACTTCCGCTTTTGCTACTGCCTTTATGTGACATCAAGTCTGTCGCAAGCAAGATTATTAACGGGTCTAGGTACTCTGTGAAAACTCCTCCTCGCCCCTTTCCAGAAAGACATCGATTTGTGTGCTCCATTGAGCTGATCACTTACATTACCACCAGTTATTTGGGACTCCTCGCACTTGCACGATCCCCGCCAGCCTTCATTTATCAAACAGAGACCCTTCTTAAAAATAATTTCCGGTAACGTTTCGTTTCCATGAAGCAGCGCTGGTTATGTATCCCAGGTGGGACTCCGAGCCACACAATTAAGCCTGTAGAACTTGCCAAGAATTAAACCGAACTGCTGGCATGGCAGCCTGTGGATGTGTCTATTAAGAACCGAGGTTTCCTTGCTTAGTCTCTCACACCTGTCCATTATCGCAGCTACTGCAAATATACCCGGCATTAACTGTGGCAAGTTTCACGGTTCAAGATGCCCTTTTCCGGCCAACTCCAACGGAACTTGCCACGTCCGGAAAAGCGTGGACCACGACTCCACGAGAAAATAGAACCTAGTCGGCGGATGGAAATAAATAATGAGAACGTTCACAGCAACAACTCAATTAAGCCAAAGGTAGAATAGAAAAGTACCTATACGGTGAGTGTGAACAGTGAACACAGAACGCTGCATAAAAAAGACGGACGTTATTTCTAAAAAAAATGAAAGAAAAATCAATACAAAATAATGAATCAATAATTTATTTTCTAATATAAATAATGTACAATTACTAAGCATAATTTAGGGGTAAACTCAATCTTGAGAATGTGTAATAAAATAAACGAAGTACTCTAATACGCACGGCAGTTAGGAAATTATTGCTTTGCTTACTTTCTTACGCAAGGCTTTCACAAAATAATAACAAACAGCAATGCCATCTGTGACTCTTTCCATCAATGATAAGGTATACGGGAGCCTTGACGGACATCTACATTTCCTGTGAACGCAGTGAAATACACTGCAAGAAAATAAGTCGGTATGTTTCGAAAGTGTACGGACGTTATTTCTCAAAGTTCCATAAATATTATGCATCCATCATTTATTTTATAATCTTCATAATTTACAATAAAGAAACAATTTCGAGGTAACTCACTATTGAGAATTTGTAATAATATACAAGAAATATTGTAATAGGCACAATTAGGAAATTTTAAACAAATTTACATACATTAAATTGCAATGTAAGGAAAAGGTCTAATTTATTTTAGAGTCTACATAATTTACAATAAAGATAATAATATGGAAGTAATAATTTAATATTGAGAATTTGTAATAGTATAAACGAAGTATTGTAATAGGCATGCCAATGAGGAAATTAGAACAAAAATTACATACATTAATTGCAATAAAAGAAAAGGGTCGGAAGCGTTCCTATTATTTCTTCAATTTTAAACCACTAATGGTACCTTCTATACCCATTTTTTGAAGTCTCGGTCTCGTATGAATGAAATAGTTTTATGCTTGCTTTTAGGCGGTGGGGACCACTATAACCTTACTTTCTATTTAAAAAAGTTATAACTGCCAATTAGGTTTCACACCTTCGCTCTTCTATTAAAGCTCTTTCCACTTTCTGCAATTATCATAAAAAAGTAGCCAAGAAATGGTGTAGAACAACCTTCTCGCCGTCCCTTCGGCCTTTAATGTTCATCATTCCCAGAGCAAGGTGGGACAACTCCACTAAATATAAAAAGTACAAAAAAGAATGCAAAAGCTGTAAATAGGAGAGAATGGCTAAAACCACCTATACAAGGGTTAATATAGCTGTTATTGCGGTTATTGCGGTTACGACGGTAGCAATGAAGGAGTACAAAAGGTTTGTCCTATTAAATCCACAATAGCTGATTCCTCCTAAGTCACCATTATTTCCCACCTAATAATTGCAGGTCATCTTCTCCGGCCAAGGTGCGTGGAAAGGGTCCGGAAGTAGGCGTGACTTGGTGACTGGGTGGTCTGACAACTTAATGGCGACACTTGCTATTACGGAAGCTACCGTACCAAAGTTATAGTTATGGCAATTTGGGAATTTTTCCCCCTCGTCACGCTACACAGACATTGGTCGCAACGTGTGGCTGGCAGTAGCATAATCAACCCCCAACCATGATTCTCGCTTCTATCAGCCACCTTTTTTTCCCAGTGTTTTTTTTAAATAAATATATGGCTTAATGTAGCTAGTGCGACTTGAACAACCCTTGCCTGTCCGGCTGCAACGCCTTTCTTCTATAAAAAATGCTCTTTACACGACCATCGGTGAAAGCGTACATCGTTTCCCCTAAAAAAAATAATAAAAAATAAAACGCGCTTTAACCATACATTTGCTGCAGGACTTGACGAAGATGTATTTGTCTTGTGTTACCTCTAATAATCCTGCGTAGTCCAGTATAGCCCTTTTCTTATCACTACCAAAAGCTGGATAGTATTTTGGACACGGCCGATTGCGTCCGTTAATAGGCGAGCGCTGGCTGCCAGCTCCCCCCAACAACTATCCGCAAAGCCAAATGCAACTTTACAACCCAGTTGAATGTTATTTTGGTGCTTGGCTTCTTCTGCGGAGCTTTTCCTTTACTCCTATATAAAGGAAGCATAAAGAAGAGACCGCCATACGGTGATCGTCACCCAAAATGGCTCTCCTAACCTTTTCTACACTAACCGTTGCGGGGACTAGTGCAGCGGAGCCCCATGACCGGCGTCCGTAGCCGAGTTGAAGCTGAGCTCCGCAACATGGTTCTCTTCGAAATTGCCCACAGACAATTTCTTGTCCTGCCACATTCGTTACCCTTACTTGGCCCATTCACATCAAGCCTTATCTCCTTTCCCTTTAGCTTTTCTTTTTTTTTACAGTGTCTTTTGTCTTTATACTGGGCTCTCCCCAAGCCTTTCTTTCTACCGAGTAAAGAATTCCTGTCTAAAAAAAAACGTTTTTAAAAGGATAAAAGGACGGTGTCCTTAAATTCGGGTGCGCCGTAAGTGCGATATGTGTGACAGCCAAAGCACCTGTCCCGGCCTTACTGCTCCGTGAAGGCGCCTTTGACAAGTTCTAAAGGCTTTGAAAAATAGCGCAAAAATGGGTCGAAACTCCTCTCTCTGCTGTTTACAGGAAAGAAAAACGAGCCGTAATGAGCTGGCCCAAAAAACTTGCAATGGAAAGGGAAACGCTCCCAACTAATGAAGGGAAAGGTAATATTATTGGTGAAGTTACTGCACGCCAGCACAGCAGTATAGCCAAACCCGTGCTGGCGCATTGGCAATTAATGAGGACCCGAGACAAGGTTCCTCATAACAACTGCAACACAAGCTTCAGAGCACCAGGCGAAAAGACGCAGCGCACACAGATGTTTTGGCGTTGATCTGATGAGAAATAGAATACCAGACTCCTCCAAGTCTAACTACACTTCGCCCAACACTAATGAGGTTAGATGATCGCTAAGGTGTTCTTCTCTTTTGTTACTTTTGTTATCCCGAATAATGCGAAAGGAAACCAAGACAGAAAGAAGTCTAACGAAAGTATATAAATTGCCAGGTAAGTCAATACAAGCTATTTTTATAACCTCCCTCCCCCTTATAGGAGATCTTTTAGCGAAATTGGAGCACATTATTTCGGAAAAGGGATGAAGAGAGCAGCAGTAATGAGATTTTGACTCACTTTTAATAAGCTAGAAGGTTCCCTGGAGCATCCCTCTTATGGTACTATACTGGCTGCACCATGCACTTTCTCTTTACCTTTGTCTGAGATATTGCTTTTCGTTCAAGCAGTAATGGAACTCTTGGAAACTTCATCCCTGCTTAGCCTTCGATGCACTTCCTCCATTGCAGCCAAAATTACAACCGTAAAGTCGAAGGACCACAACTTGTCATCTGATTTCTTCCTCTCGCTCTCTCTGCCATAAAAGCCACGCCTATCGAGTCAGGTATACAAAAGTGCCGAGTCGAGTGACTCTCCCCTATTATGCTCCGAAGTTCTTCTGTTCTATATTTTATACGTATATACAGCACGAGGGGGTAAAAAAGCTCCATACGGGTAAGATGTGCCTGCTTCCCATATGCTGCATTTGCACAAGTTCCACTTGTCCTCCGTATCGTACGTACTTGACAAGATAATAGACCCAAAGCATGACACTCAGAAAATCCAATTGCGTTCAATATTATAGGCAGAGAAGCGCAGATCGAGCGAACAACTCCACTCAGCCCCCCGGAGAATAAAAGCCGCCTTATAATGCAATAATAAAACAAGTAAAAGGAGAGAGAGAGCATCTTTCGTCAGGTTCCCTATTTGCTGAGATCGGCAGTCCTTACCAACTTTGATGTCACCACGCTCAACCATGAGCGATCGCGTTAGAACAATAAAGACTTGTCGGGTGGCCGGCAATGCTCCAGGCTCCCACCGTTTTATCTCCCCCGTCCCCCAAACTTAGCCAAACTGCCATATCGCGTTCATAAGGATGGCCGATCATCGATCCTCAAAACTTCCTTTATACGCTCGGTAACTGCTCATGCTGTTTCCCAACTTGATAACTTTGACTACCGGTCTCCCAGAGATCACTTGCCCATAGTTTCCCGCCACACTGCATCGTGTCTGCTGACTCTGCCACTACTAGGTAACAGTCATATCTGGTTCCTCACCATCATTATCGCAATCTTCATCAGTGGCAGTCAAGCAAGAATTGGGTTACTGTTCAGCAAAGTGTAAAATCATTGCGGGATCGCGTCGAGGTATTTTTTTTATTTTGTACACCCCACCATCTTGGAGTCCGCGAGTTTTTATGATTCCAATGTGTATGTATGGGTGAGTGTGTGAGGGGGAGGATGTAGCCAAAATCTTCATTGCAAATTTGAACGGAAATTGCTGCGAGGGAAGGAGCTTTTTGTTGAGCAATAAAAGCTGATCAAGTAAAACCACGCCGGAAATAAAAAAAAGTACAGGATCTTCCTTTTTCTCCAGCTATGGGGAAGATACATACCACTATATACCATACAAAATGTAGAACAGCAGAGGCTTAAAGTGACTACTTTTGTCCAGTCGCGTTTTAGTATCATTGACAATGAGCACAAGCAATGCATAGAATGGTTAGCCATGCCCGTGAGAAGACGCACAAGTGGTCTAAAGTCGCAGGGACCATGCAATGAATTCACATATCGCGTAGGCACTTGAAAACGTAAAGTTAGTTCTTCGCTGATGGTTTGGGGAAAAGACGGGGCTCTTCAAGTCTCCAAGCTGCAAATTGCTTCATAACACGAGTATATGACCTTTCTTTGGCCAGCGGACGAAATGAGAACCATTTTCCTTGGAAAGTAATTAGGAACGTGGACCTTGTGCCAAAAGATTTATGGACTGGCACTGCGGGGATATATGAGCACCTTTCGCGTGCTTTACTGCGTGCCTGTGTGCGTTTTCCAAAATAATGTAATTAAAGGATAAGAGGGGACAGCTACCCTTTAGCAACGTCCAAGAATTCAACGGCGTAAAACCTTACATCGCTTTTCCTCTACGGCCAGCGTATTTCAGTTGGCTCGAGTTCCCTTATGGCTTCCTTCGGACAAGTTGCTCTATATACGGATTAAATTTTCCATTTCTGTGTATTTTCTTTGCCAAGCATTAAGCACATTCAGTGGGTACTCCTTCTTTTGGCTTTCTTAATTCCCCACTCACATGTGCTTAAATTGGCAGTTTGCCTGTGGGTTAATAGCCTTCTTTTTTCAACTTAGCGCTGCATGGTATTCCAACTTGAGAGTATGAAGAGCACTGAACAGAATGTACCGTTCCTTCCCCTCTTTGCATGCTGCATTAACCTATTTGCATTGGCCAAACTTTTCCTTTTCACAGCATCGACTTTAATGAGAACTCGACCCCCAGCGGAATGACCCCATCAACATAAGCTCGTCAAAACCAGCCAGAAGAAAACCAACACGATATAGCTTTCAAGTAACTTTGGATCATCACCACTAAATTCCTTTTTTTACGTTTATTGTTTTTGCTGCCGAAAGTTAGACAAGCATCGCATTTTATAGTAGAATATTCATGCACGGCCCCGTGACCGCGACAAAAAGCATACGAATCTTGTCGTAGTCGGTCATTTAAAAAAAAATGTTGAAAAGCTTTTACGACTGCATTGTGAACACTATATAGCTATATAGCTCGCAGTATTGCTGAAAGCTGTCTTGTTTCTCACTCACTATATAGCTAGACGGGGTAGTTCTTGTTACGCGGATATAAAACACGTCCAATAAAAGGATATTTAAAAATAAATACCAATCTATCTACCAGCGCTAGGTCACGTCCCAGTCGTAAATAAAGAGGCAGGTGCTCAAGACACACATTTGCTTGCCGTTGCTAAAGTGTTAGAGCGTTGAGACGTTTCGTTGTCGCAAGTCCACACACATACACTTCACTAACAGCGACTCCTCGCTGCACCCCCTACTGGCAGATAATTTCTTTCTTTATCGAGGAAAGCACATACAAACTTGGACATCTCTAAAGCATTGAAGAGCCAAAGCAAGAGCAGGAGTGTTTGAGTAGTCTTTATCAATAAATCCGCTTACACAATACCGAGGCAAGACGGCTTTACGGGAAAGCGGGAAAGCTTCCTAATAGCTTCTATTCTTTAAAAAAAATTGAAGAAAAGAGGCAATCAAAAGCTATCAATTGCTAGGAACTGAAAGAATGTCACAATGTCTTCCATTTTCGGCTTTCGACAGAAAAACTACGTTTACTGAGCGTAATTGTGGAGCAGAGAGCTCAGAGCTCAGGCTCAGACACGAGCTGGGGCGATTTTCATATATCAAGTATGATGCCCAGAAAAACGATCCAAACTGCGGCATGGGAAGTAGGACGTGATCAGCAATAAACTATGTAGGCCTACTTCTCATTTTCTTACCGTTTTCACGAAGCCAGTAAAAACGGGTTCATCTCTGATACCATGGGTTAAAACCAAGCGCTCATATCCAAAATGCAATTCAGTCTGCAAACCGTTCATTTTCTGGAGCGACGAGTTTCATTGAACTGAACCTTGCTATTAGGGAACATTTTTCTCTCTTGCACAAGTTTACAGGAAAGCATCTTTCATCCAAATCCTACATTTGCGTAATCCCAGGACTCGCAGCCCTCCACAGCCTGCAACAATAAGTAATATAAAGGAAACGAAAAAAAAAGGTTTATTTATAAAAAAGCGTGAGTTTGTCCTTTCAGTTCACGACTGTAAACGTGCTTTATATTCTGCGACTTATGGCACACACAAATATTCCACGCTTGAAAAAGTCTCTTTTAACACCTTCAAGGGTGCTCACAACCTGTGTAAACTTTGACGATCGAACTGCTTGACGTTTCCACTGCCAGAAAGTTCTTCTCACAGAGCAAAGGACATTAATTATAATTCATCAAACATGTACCTCTTGAACTCGATGATTTCTTCTCCCTAACTTAATGTTTTAGGAATTAATCCCCGAAAGCCGTGTTCCATTGTCTTTCGGCTTATACATCGCCTACGCCAAGCCAGGAATGCAAGAAAACATTTCCCAAAATACACACTCCAACGTTGACTTATAGTGTCGGCGTTGTATACCGTCAGTTTTGCTCAAGCCTCCTGAACTTGGGATTAACTATGAAAACTTGAGAGCTCGTTTGTCGTCCGCAATATTCTTCCAGTTAGTGATTAAGTTTCTCCCAGGACTTAACCTTCTAGATAAATTGCGTTAACAATCAACGGATGACAAAGTAATGCATACTTGATCGTCTTAACGCATCGTGGCTGAAAAAAGAAGTGATCATTAAAGTTAAACCCTTGACAGATAATATCCTGGTAATCCTACCCGACTTCCGAGGCGGTTGGGAGATGAAGCTGGCAAGTTCGCTAACGCAGTTGCCTATTACTTGTCAACGGAGCCCAAGACAACGATTAGCATGCGGAAAAGCCATCAAATCCCTCACTTCGCTCCTGGTAACCTTACGACCTTATATACACACACAAGTAGGCAACATTCCCGATTGTAACCTGAACGGCAGGCAATTCCATGAACGGGAGAGACTGACTTGCGGTTTCTACCCAACGCCAAACAGAATCCACATGAGCCGCGTTCCTTCGGTACGTCCGGCTTAAACATCGACTAGCCAAATTCCTTGACTTACATTTATACGCGTTCGTTTTAGTCTACACTTGGAAAGTTTACGGAAGTCATTTATTTATTCCGTTCTTGAATCAGATTCATCTCCATCATAAGCAGTAAATTTTCTCAGGTTAGATTTGTCAGATTACACTAGAGGATAGGACACCATAGCTTATTATTTGTTTTGTTTTAATAAGTAAAGAAATAGAAAATCAGCCAGCTATTTCAATGCCTGACAGAACCTATTTCAATGCCTGGCAATGGTTCTGTTTTGGTCGTTATGACGGGGGTGAGTAGCCCTAATGGCGGAAATACCCTATTATATACAGTCCTTTTGCGCCTAGGTCCCATTTATCACTTATATGCACCTTACGTAACAACCCATTTCACACATATAGTCTAGCTCTTATTTGCGATAAAAGTAACCGTGGCAACGCTATCGACGCTTTGCCACACACTCTCGCTAGGAAACAAGCTTTTCAATCCCCACGCAACAAAAATGAAAAAGGAGGCTGGGGTAGCGCGACGTTCGCGTCCTATATGTGGCTGTCAGATAATTATGCCACGTCTCTTGTCCCACTGCATGATGGATGGCATCCGAGCTTTATACTTTGCGACAACCCAGGCATTCTTCATGCAGAACGTAAGGGAGCGACTCTGATTCCAAGGGGGCAAAAGCGAGGAAGCTGTCCGTACACGACCTCCTTTTCATCGTGTCTTGTGTGTTATATGTGTGGAACTCTTATCGAACACGCCACACGCTTGCGATCCTCATTTGCATCACAATATGCTTTCGCGCCCCTCGGGCAGGGAAATGCCACCGGAAAAAAGCCACCTTTAGCGCTTCAGCTTTAAAGAAACAACATCGCACTTTGTTTTGTACCCCAGGACCCTAACCCTTCCCCTGAATTATGCACATACAATATAAAACACGATGTCTTTCTCTCAGAAGCCTTTTCTAGGATCGCAACTTACAAGAATTGAGAGACTCGAGACCATGTAACGACGTTACCGAATCCGTTCGAGTACCGAGAGCGAGAGGAAATGATTAACGTAAGATTGCTGCGTTCAAGAACTCGAGGCTTTTCCTCAGAAATAATCCACAATGAACGTCATTTGTCATCCACCTCGAAAAAGGAAGAGAGAAGAAAAAAGAAAGAAAAGGAAAACGTCTTATTGGTTAGAAGCGCGGTTCGAACCTGCAATTGTATGCTTCGATAATTTACTATATACCTACAGGGACCTGCTGAGAACTTGCAGAGTTCGAATGTGGGGAAAGAATCAAGCAAGCGAGTATGCTTTCAACGTACCGCCAAGACTTCTTCCACCCCTCTTCATATTGCTGCCGCTCAGGGAATTTTTCTAAGGATAATGACGCTGGAGGGCAAAACTTTGTCCCCCCGAGATTTAGTTCTAAGTAAAACGCAATAGAACCCCCAAACACGGAGTAAAGTAGAAGTAAAGGAACCGAGAAAACCTTTTGGGCTATATGGATCTCCCTTCCTCCCCATCTTCACCTCGATGGAATGCTATCAATCGACACGTGTGTGCAGAAGAACATACCCTTAGGTCTCCTCCCGCCACTCCCTCGAACTCCTACCTCATCAACCCCCGCAACGATCAAGCGGGGGTTCACTCAGCATCCTAACGCTGTACTTTAATTTGCATTAAAACATCCACAATGTGTGGTTTTTGCTAAGCAACGCTAGATTAACTATGATAAATCTGTCCCTCCTCCCCCCCTCCGATTTTTTTCGCTGACATTTACAATTCTTCATGTCTTGGCAAATAGTCAAGCTTAAAAGGAAAAAAAATCTCCTTACGTGCGTTTTTTTAAAGAAAAACCTGGTGACGCAATGTAAAATTCAGTAGTTCGAACTTGAACTCCACTCACCCCACAAAAAGCTGCTGTATTTCTGATCGTCAGTTATCAAGTTCGCTCTTCTCGCTCCTTTTCAATATAACATCTTAAGGAATGGGCAGACGGCTCTAAAGTAGACGAAGCTTCCTCTCAAAGGTCGGCTTCACTTGCACTTCCCCATGTGACTCCCGGACAAGAGAGAATATCAAAAAGCATATGTGAGAACCAGGGTGAAAACACATTAGAAAAGTGAAGCTAGATTTGGAGCTTTTCTTTGGAAAGTTCTCTTTGTTTGAGCTAGAGGGCGAAAACGTTCGCAGGACTAGGGGGACAGTTTACGAATACACTCCGAACCTACTTCCATGGTGTGTCGGTCCAGTTTTGGAGATCACGAGAACGCTGTCAAAAACCTCGCTAATTGAAATGTTGGGGCAACAACATGGCCAGCGAAAGGGGGTATGGGTGGCATGACAAGGTAAAAGCAGGGTAAAGTTTGCAATGCAATTTCGCTCCCTTTCACATAATAGAAGTTGGTGTGACCCCAAGCCCTTTCGCAATGCAGGATTGGATCTGCCATACGTTGCCAGTCTATTAAGACTGTTCCCTCTTGCGTTCTCTGTTCAGCTGCACAACTCCATTACATTTTGCGCTGGCAAAATCCTCGCAGCGCTCTGTAATAATAGCCACGCTGTACGATGTTATTCTCTTAGAGTATAAAACATGCCCACAGCACGAACACGACACTCGTTGTCGTTTTCGTCAAATATCCCACACATCATGCCACTAAAACCAAGCAGCTATGAGTGTGGACGCACCTGTGTGGGCGTGTCGGACGCATAAAAGCTTGATTTGCAATCCTGTCTTCCGCTTTTAAATCCCAAACCTTTTCACGCAACCTCGCAGCGTTTTCGGTTTTCACGCTCTTTTCCACTATGTGATGTGCATGCCGTAGTCTGCTTAACCCCAAGCACGCAAGGGAATATGTTTTTGCCCTTCATTCGTGCTCCATACAAAATCTCTCGCTCTCTTCTTTCTCGACGGTCAACATCTAAACGCAGCAGCAGAAACAACTTCTCACTTGTATACGTGGGAAGTAATATAGGGTTCACGGTTCAGGTTTATCGTCTAAAGAGTTAAACAGCTGTTCCCCTTCCCAAACTATCTCGCTTTTCAGTAAAAAACCACAGCATCAACCAGTCCCTTAACGAAGACATAACCCCTCTTTTGCTAACGTAGGATAAATATAGTGATAAGCGGATCAGATCTCTATGTTCGAGCTGTAATGAAACCAACTCTCACTACTCCCTTTCTTGGCACCTTTGCTGAATAGCTAAGTAACCCAATACTCAAAGTTCGTTGCTGGGGTAAAATACTGAAAAGAAAAGAAATAAATGCTCCTGCCCTACACTGCAATGCATTCGCCAACGCTTTTTGTCTTTTCCCTTGTTCGTTCCTTTCCATACACAAGGAAAAAAGAAAGGCGTGTTCTGCTCGGAAAAAACGGAAAAGATTTTTTTTTTTTTTTTTTTTTTTTTACTAAAAGCGATAAGAGAGAGAACAATACTGATGGAGACTTCTTGGAAATGAACCATTGCCGAGTAAGTATACATATATCTTTAGACGTGGACTAGCCCTACGGAAGGCGCAGTATCTTGTCTTTCTTGTTAAATTTTTCTTTTATAGGGGCTCCGTGGCTTTACCCGCTTTTAGACCTATGCAGTTATTGACTTTTGGGTACTAGATGGCCTCTGCATAGTCTGAAGAAGAGGAGAGCTAATGCAATTTAGGCAAGGCAAAAGAAGGCGGGAATCACCTCAATAAGAGGATCATTAGCGCTATATAGAGGGAGCAAACAAGGAAAAGATCGGGTTTCTCGCACAAGAGTGGAGAAGCTTCTAGACCTATATTGCTGCGGCTATTTTTGCGTTAAGGAGATAATTTGACCCAGCCACGCAAGAGAGAGAAATTTACGCTGCTTCTTAGACCCATACTGGCTTGACTTGAGTGTGGTTTTAATTTAATAAACCTACCCTACATACCAAATACCACACTAGCACTGGGAAGTTCGGCCCGAAGTAACGAATTAGAGAAAAAAATTTGAGAAAAAAATAAAGTCTAACTATCCCGACAAACATAACGCAACTCTACGCTCGAGCTTGTTTTCTTCTTCCGTAGAGTATATACGACAGCTGCAGTAACCTTGGTTTCTTTCAAGATCATCCATCATGATCTTTTTAAGAAGACTGACATTTTAGGACCGCAGTAAAGAAAACACAAGGATTGATTGACTGACAGCATCCATTTCCTCCCATTCCTATGTTACTTTGATGCCTATACGGTTCCCGTGAGAGCGGGTATGTTACATAGATGTCCTAGCAGCCAAGTTAAACTGAATGGAAATTATCTATACAGTTTTGAACTTCATACATACGAGGGTAAAAAGTTTAACGTTACCGTGATGGAAAGCGACCCGGAAACCGTCTCCACGCTGTTCAAATTCTCTGTTTTCTTCAAACAGCTTTCCCGCCAAAAAACCGCAACTCGAAATTGAAAACACACACTCGAAGAACTGACACTAGACACGAGAAAAGTTCTACATGATCACTTTGCCATTATAGCTTTGCCTAGAAGCTTTGGAAAGCATTAACGAACGAAAGAAAAACGTCAAGCAAAGGCGGCGTAAGGCGCAATTTCGTATTTTCCGTCGTCTCGTCTTTATTAATATCGGCGTATATGTCGATATCTTATTTCCGTCTTCTACGAAATCGATCTGAAAAGAAATAAGATGGCGGACGCCGGTGTTAAATTTGAAAACGTTGACGGAGTTGAAGAAGAGGCTGCTGGTTGCAAACGTCAGAAATTGGATAGTATTGCTAAAGAGGCTACAGAAGGTTCTGGCAGTTATAACGATAGCTTAATTTCCCTTGAAAGCTTTAAAATCACCCGTGTTCTGACCGAGAATCCTCAGCTCAAGAACATTGTCTTAGAAACCACCGTTGAAATAGGTGAAACAACAAACAAAGCTGTCTTGTTTTTGGAAAAAGCAGCATTTGCTTCTAGTGACGTTGATCATATCTTAAGTAGTGCTTGCAGTCTAAAGAAGGCGTTTACTAACGACGTTTACGGCAATTTTCTTTGCTATCCTCCTTCAGAAGCAAATGGTATGGCAAAATCTTTATAAAATAGCTTTTTGTACAACCTAATGACGACTCTATCGTTATATACAGCTATTAAAGTAACCTTGGTTCATCCCGCATCGGAAAAGCATATTCAAAAGTACTTACCAAAAAAGTACTATTTGGTAGACGAAACACCTGAGTTGTATGAAACTATTGTTAAACCGCATATCCTCGAGTGTAGTTTCGACTTGCAAGTAAGCAAGCCACATGGGTTATGTTCGTATCAAGCCAATATATTGTTCTTTTATTATTTTAGTGGGTCTATAATATCCTAGACCACGTAAAAGAAAAAGAAAGAATCGTTTATGAAGATCCTGACCCAGAACTCGGTTTTATTTTACTACCGGATTTGAAGTGGGATGGCCAAACAGTGGCCAACTTATACCTGATTTGCCTTACCCGTAAAAAGCATATAAAATCTTTGCGAGACTTGAACCAAGATAGTTTACCTATGCTGGAGAATATCTTGAAGCAAGGATCGGTAGGACTAATCTTGACTTTCAAAGTCAATTTGCCCATGTTAAAAGGGTTTATCTTCCCCCTAGAAAGCTATTGAAGACAAGTACGGACTTCCTGCCAGTCAACAAAGGATTTATATACATTACCAGCCTTCATACTACCATTTGCACATCCATTTCACCAACCTCAACTTCTCGGCACCAGGTAAGTTTTCTTATTTAGGTTTCGAAGTTGAATTCCTTTCATCTGAACTCTGGCTTCGTAGGCAGTAATACGGAATGTTCAACTTTGCTTCGGACTATAATCAACAATATCGAGTTACTGCCTGATTACTATCAAAGAGCCACATTGCCTTTTCAGGTGTCTTGTCAAGAATCGCTCTTTGAGAAGCTCAAAGCTAAAGGTAAGCCCAGTTTTGAACCCTAAAGAGACTGATGACTAATGTCGTTTTTTAGCTATTGTTTGCACCGAAGTTACCCAACCCGCGAAAAAATGTTGAAAGCTCGATGCGAATGGCGACCTTTATTGGGTGTGGCGAATTGCATCCTTCAGTTCGAGCAACCCATTTGTCAGCCAGTTGTCAATGTTCAGTCAGATTCTGTTCTGGTTCGCATCAACGGACGTGAAATTGTGCTGTCGCTTCCTCCGGATTTTCTATTAGTTCCAAGCTCTTTATTATCAGCTGCTTTTGATGAAAATTGTCTCAGTTTTCGAGTTGCCATTGCTCCGCGTGCGGGACAAGGATCCCATTCAACCCAAGTTCTTGACATTACCAACATTTGCTTCCCCTCGTCTTCTTTTTGCGTACAAAAAACGCAACTGTTACCCAATGAGTCCTACACTTTAAAGTGCTCCAATTGCCAAACACTTGTTGCCCAAAATTTGGCGTTTAAAGAGGTAATGAACCTTCCTTTCGACGATTGGGAAGAAGTGGGAAACTACGATTTTTTCTGCCACGGACACAACCACGTTGGTCCAGCTGGACCTAAAGTTTTCAAAATGGATCTTACTGACTATTGCCTGATCGGGTCTTCGTTCACTCTCTTCAGTGCTTTACCCAAAGCGAAAATCGCTGTAAAAGATGCTCAACTGTTTTGCTATTCATGCCAAAGTGAAATAGGCTTGGTGGAAAATAAGCTTTGGAAACTATGGGACCATTCTGCGTTTTGGCAAAGTTCTGTGTTGGAATCTAGTTGCAAAACACCCTTGAACTGCATGTTGACATATTTCCATGCTAGCCTGCAGTGCGGAATATCTGCTTCTCCTGCAGCATTCCATTTTTTGGGAGGGGATCAAATTTTGGAGTTGAACGTCTTAGATAAAAACTGTTTAGTGTTAGAAGGCTCGTCTGAGCAACCTTTCGTAGTGCTCCAACCCCGTTTTTACACCAATGTATTGTATCGGGTCCATTCAGTGTCACAAAGCAGTGTTGCATCCGATGCGCAGGTGCTTCGGGTAAGTTTGGCCATGTTTGAGGCTGTCGTGAAATGTTTGGTTGATTCATGCAAATCGAAGGCTGACACGCGAGGTTTTCAAATGGGTTCCTTGCCTAACTTTTGAATGTACAAAATTCTTCGTGATTTCATTCTGTATTAAGACAGAAGTCTTATTTTCTTGGCGCGAGCACTCCTTCCAGTAGCGTCTGGAGAAATAAAACAATTTTATACCTAAAGAAGTGGGCTATGTAAGCGAGTTTCTTACTTTCAGCTGTTGATTAGACCGTTTCAAGAAGTCTACTTCTTCGGCATGCTGTTGTTCCAGTGCTGTTCGTTCTTCCTGGTGACTTGCCAATTTGCGTTGTATTTCGGCCTGCAACTCGGCTAATTGGCGTTGCAAATTAGCTTTCCCGTGCTCTGCTTGTGACAAACGCACCTCTAAGTCCATTTTGCCCTCTTCTCCCTAGAGTGGCAGAAACTTTACGTTGATAGGATCCATTGTTTACAAGTTGAGAAAGTTGCCTGTAAAGCTTTACGAATGCCAAATGCCAGACTGCTTTCGTACAGGGTTTGGTACGAGACCAATGTGAGGTTTAATTCGTCCCGAACTCGAGCTAAGAGTAAACCTCTTTCGGAACAACTTATCGTGACTTGCCGGATGAGTTCGTCTACGTATACAAGCTTATCTATAGAGAAGTGTAATTATGGAAAATTCATCTTACCGAAGCATTGTACGTATAATTCACGGCGAACTGGACAAATGCCAGCTTCCCGAGCTTGACGTTGCTTTAGTCGAGTTCCCAGTTGTTCCTGCAGCGCGAGTACGTCTAATCGAGTTGCAGGTGTACTGGAAACCTGAAAATTCAAAGTGAATCAAAGTGAATTCAAAGTTAAGTGAATACGATGCCTTGTCAGTAATTTGATTAATCTCACCTGCTGTTTCCATAGATGTCCGTTGTCCTCCCACTCCTTCGGAGGTAGAATGCTATTCAGAATATCTTGAGCTTCTCGATTAAGTCCGCCTTTTTGATGCGAACGAGTTGGAGTTGGAGGGGAAGGTGGACTTAAAGGTGGTGGTCGTGTACTTCCTGCTGATTGTGGCTGTGTTGCAGAACAAGTCTGAGAGGTTACCGCCTGCGACAGATATTACGTATTTGTAAAACTCGAATAGTGCGTGTAACAGTTCGAAAATGGTACCTTTCTCTGTTCTTTTCCGTTGGGAATAAGAACCGGATTGTCATATTTTAATAGCGAATTCGAAGGGGGAATCAAACGTTCACTCATTTTGTACGATTAAACACGAGTTTGCGGCAAGTTTTTGCCCTGGCCGTGTGATTATTACCTCTTGAACCATTTGTTGGATCGATGGGGTAGTATCTACGGGTAACGTGCGCCGCATTGCAGCGATCTTCTAAGCGCACATATTTTCAAAAATTGAGCTAAAGAGCAAAAAAAAAAAGATTTTATTGCAAGACTTGATGGGAAGTCAACGGAAAATATACGGAGCAAGCTTTATATCGATTTTCTCGGATAACCCCAACCCTGGAAAGAATCGTAGGTTTGCTTAAAACAGGTTGCGAAATACAAAGATTCTCTAGAAGTGCCGAGTCTGGGAACCTTTACCTTAAGTATTCGGCCTTAATAGTAACTGCGTGGACTTTGAAAGGATACTCTTCAGTACAAGATTGTTATAAAACCCAGGGGTTTACATATATTATGTAAATTCTCATGACGTCGAGACCTAATTTCCCTTTAAATGAATCTAATTGAACTACTAGGTACACATAAATACGACGCACAAAAGCGATGTGATTATAAGCAAACATATTGACAAAGTTTACCAATGCAATGAGAGATTTTTTATTTTATTTTTCAATTACTCTGACATATGAACAAATTTGAATGGAATATTCGGCGCCCTTGGATGAAAACGGCACAGGATTTCGGACGGAATAAAGGTGTCACTACTGTCTGGCGAAGCGTTTGTTTTGGTTTGGACGGCTGTAACTGTAACGTGTAAGGAGCAATCTCGTGTACCATAAAATAATTAACATAACTGAACTGTTAGTTTGCTTATTCGATTTAAATATTTTATGTTGAGCAATATTGTGACGAAGCCATGGCGAACAGGGACAAAACATTTCCTGAAAAATTGAAACAGTTTTTCCGGTTTACGAAACCGGGTAACACACAACCAGGTAGAATGTTGATAACAGACTAAAAAATAAACGTATATTCATACTTGTCTTATTTTTATATTAGGCGTTCCAAAGCTCCGAGCGGAGTTCATTTTGACTCCGGAAATCGAGACGGAAATTGGCCCAAAGTCTCCTATCCTTCAGAGGTTAAAAGCTATCAAGGAACTGGGAGAAATAGTGGTTACCAAACGATTAGAAGAAGTACTAATTAAATTCTAAGACCCTAATATTGTTTCGTTATTTTCAGTACATTCAGTTCTTCTTTCTGTTTTTTTTAGAATGCTGTTGAAACGTTATGGGTATGTTTGGAAGATCTGCTGCAACCGTCTGTTCAAAGAGAATATCGTCATGCAGTTTTAACTTTGTTTCGACAACTGATTGCAGGACAGACGGAGAGGCTGGGATTGTTTCGAGCTAAAATTTTTGGATTAATTAACCAGTCAGAAAACGCGGAAGACCTGAGCTTGTTTTTGGAGCTCTTGAAAGCTCTTACTGACAATGGAAAAGATTTGCTCTATTTTGAAGAACATATTGGTACTTTCTTGGTGCGTTGGCTTCCGAAAATTGCTGCCGCCGCAAGTTTTGTCGATTTTTTGCCCATTTTGGAAAAGATCATCAAGTTTAACGCTGCTTACCTCGACCCAGGAGTAATATCGGACATTGTCCAGTAAGAAAAACGTCTTTAATGAACTTCACTTCTTAATTTGATGCTTGTGATAGGCATCTTTGTGCTGTTTCCTGCCGAAATATACCCAAGGAAGAAGTGATTCTTTGCTTATCGGTTTTGGATGCTATCGTGTGTTACAGTAACCTACCCACCGATGCTGTTCCATGTTTTACGTCAGGACTTTGCAGACTGGTCAATGAAAAAGCTTATTGTGCTGATGCCTGGAAGGTAAAATTTATTTAACGCTTGGTTGTACAGTTTCCAAGCAAATTTTTCCTACTAGGTTATGCGTAATCTGCTAGGCACATATTTAGGAAGCACCGCTTTGTATACACTTTTAAAGTTTCTGCAAACTCCAGAAATACGTCAAGAGGTGGCTTTAACTCGGGGTGCTGTGTTTTGTTTAAGCATGGCTTTATGGACTTCCAAGAGTGTGGCTGGCTTAAACCATTCTCCGATAGTAGTCTTGCCATCGTTACGAGAAGCTTTATTATGTCAGCATCCGCTGGTGACGTATGAAGTTTTGCTTAGTCTTCAGCGACTTTTGCGTGTCAGAATGAGTGATCTACCATCTGTGGTTTGGGATTTAATATTGGAAATGCTCGAGAAATCGCTGCCACATACAAGTAATTTTAGTGGAACTTGTAAACGTCATCTTAGTCTGGTAATTTTGTAGATCATGCTGCAATTGCAACCGTCTTTCATGAAATTCTAACCTCCATTGAGCAGTCCATTTGTCATTGCTATTTTGGCGGGAATTTCGAACATTTCTACGGGATAGTCGATCAGTGCGTAGCTCAAAGACCGGTAATTCTTGTTGCTTGTACTAAAAGTACTGTTTACTACTTACCCGCTTATTATTTTAGGAAATTTCAGTATTCCATCTGTTAACGTTCATGTGGGATTCGCTAACTCCAGCCAAGTCAGATTGGATTCAAACACTTGCTAGCCTAATGGACAAGTTTTTGGTTCGAGAAGTTAGGCCGGCTATCAAACTAAGAGCGTTGGAATTGCTGACGTCAATCCTTGTTCAGCATAGGTGATTTGTGGTGTTTAGAGTAGTGTACAGTCTATACGAGGACTTTTCTTAGGGCGCTATATGAAGACGAATTGTTGGATCATGTTGTTATCCCCAGTCTTCAGCACATTGCTGCAGAACCAGACAATCAAGTGCGTAAAGCCGCCGTCAGCTTGATGATTGAAGCTGGTATGCATTGCACTAGTAATCACGCTTTGGATATTCTGCTCCTGTTGCGAAAAGTAGATTTAAATTCTGTTTATTGTAGTATTTTAATTTGTTTAAAATAGATTCTCGATCGTCCGTTTGATCACCCGATGGATGCTGTGTCCATAGTCGAAGATTCGGAACTCTTGGATGTTCAGACAGCGGTGCAGGGCTTGACACAAGTATTTAAGCACAAAGTCTACGAACTTCCTTCCAGCCACGCCTTAAAAGCTTACAAGCTACTAGTTCGGCATATAGATAACCATTATAAGAGGCCATTGTCTTGCGATGTAGCCTCGGCAATACGTTACACAGTAAAAAAAGAAACCGAAACGTGTGACTAACCTAAATGAACCTAACAACTTACGTTTGGCTAGATTTTCGAGTGTTTATTGCAAATCCGAGCTGATTCTGATTACCGACTAGGCTTTGTAGGCCAGTCTCGTTTCTCTCCTTACCTAATTGTGGACCACAAGCATGGAGAACGGAATCCCGTGTCCCGGAGGTCCTCGATTGGCAATAAAACTCCGTCAGCTACTGCAGATCCCGTAGCCGTGAATCAAGCAGCACCCAGTCTGCCTCCTTGTCGAGTAACCCATATCTCACTGGCGGAAGCTTGTACGTCAGCTATTACCTGTCTTAACAAAGAAAGAGGTAAGTGTTGCCTAATCGTAGACCTTATTAATAAATCTGTTATATTCTTTCAAGATTGGAGAATTCTGGAACTCGTCCTAAAGGAAATTCCGCATGTGTTGAGCAATAAAGCATTGATACTGTCCCGGAACGGGAGTGATGTAGATTACGTGGCTAATGCCTTGTGTTCTTTGGTAAGGGTATTTAACTATTCATTAAATTCCAAGATACAAATCTGGGTTTTCGGTGATAGGTAAGCGATCGCTCTTTAAGCAATCCAGAGAGCCTGCGGAATGCACCGCCCAAGTTCTTACGGGCAGATTTTCAAGCATTCGTCTTTCCTGTTCTCACATCTTTGGCGACTTATCATGCATACCTGAAAGCGGACGTTCAGCAGCGTTTGGTCAAGTGCCTCGAAGCTGGACTAAAGTCAGCTACCAAGAGTTGCATCGTGGCTTTGACCATTTCGGCGTTGGAAATGAGAGAAACCATGTACAAGATGCTTCCAGAAGTCCTTCTCAATCTGTCCAAACTTTCGGCCACGGTCCAGAGCGCGGCACCAATTTTGGAGTTCCTTTCCAGTAATATGAAATTTACCCATTGATAAAGCTTGTTTATACATACATCTTATTGCAATAGCTCTGATTCGCTTGCCGCAAGTGTATGGCAGTTTTGTGGAGGACCAGTACATGAGTATCTTCGCGATAGCTTTGGCATTCACCAATCCGTTCAAGTTTAACCATTATACGGTATCTTTGGCACATCGGGTCATCGCGTTTTGGTTCCTGAAATGCAAGACTCCTTTTAGGAGAGGCTTTGTGAAGTTTATAGTTTCGGTACGTTTCCATTGCATGTTGCTGCAATGCCTCTTATCAAATTTGTGCATAGGGCTTACGGAGTAACGTTATACTTCCTTGCGAAGAAGGTTTGCAGAGGCCAGAAATGGTGAACGAAGATTCATCCAACAGGAAGAGAAGCTCCAGCTTAACAGACCAAGTAAAATTCTAAAATTCTAACCTTTTATTTTCCTATTTGGTTTCGCGTTTTTTCCATTTTAGCAAAATAATTCATTCTATAAGGGATCACGACACAAAGACGGGGCACGTATGGACGAAACAATGACCCACAACTTCCATACGGAGCTGACTGAAGTTACCTTGGATTTTATGGCTCGTTACACTTACGCTACTTGCCATCCTCAAACCCGGAGGTTTGCTTAAAAATTCGTTATGCTCTCCTTATGCTTAAAAATTGTTATAAATTATCTTTGATTCCAGGTCGCCTTCCTCTGCGCGTCTGCTAGCACAAGGACACAGCCAAACTTGGTTACTGGGATACCAGTTAATTACCGTTACTACCAGCGGTTGTGTTCAACTGGCCAGCGCTAGCAAACAGGGCCTTTGTGATCGCTGTTACCTGACCTGCAGGCTTCAACTAAACAAGATAGTATCGGAGACCGCGGTAGCTAATGGGCAGGACGTGGAAATTGAGCACGGATCGCGGAGGAGACACAAATCTGCGATTTTGGGAAGCGAGGTATTTTTTCGCTTTTTTTAAACTTATCATTTATGGAAAATATTATGGAATATGTTTTTAGGCTGCAGAAGCACCTCCACAGCAAGGAAGGTCGCGTCATAGGACTTCAGCTGAGGGCAGGACCGATTTTGAACAGGCTACACATGCTAACTTAGACCAGCGAGTACGAGCCAAGCCTGCACAAACGGGTGTCTGCATATGCTGGTGCCAAGGTTGGGCTGAAATCCACGTTCGAAGACCAACAGGTTGAAAAGGCTTGGTTTTTAAGTCGAGTATGGGTTTAATGATTCTTGATGGTTTGGTTTAGGAGATACTTCTTGGATCATGCGAGTGCAAAATCAGCCGCTGTTTGCCCACAACATTCCTACCAACGCAGATCATACCACGGCTTTTTTGCCGCCTTTAGATGACGTTAATTGGACTGGTGCCTCTGTACCAGACACCAAGTTCAACGCCACGGAAGGTTTAAATCCTCAGCCATGCCCGGCCTCGCCCATGTCTCCCAAATTGGACTTGGAAGACAGTAAAATGCGTAGTCCTGGGCATGCTCCCATTCCCAGTCTTGACTTTGATGCAAAAAACCCTGCTTTTCCGGCCAGAGATAGAGAGAATCGGCCTGATGATGATGAAGACGAATGTGAGGCTCGAAGAGGCCGTGTAGTACGACAACCTTCCATTAAAGATGTCAGGTCAGTGGGGAAAAAACTTCCTTGGCTCAAAAACGGTGTTCATTGTACTGTTTTTTAATAGGAAAGCGTGCGAGATCATCCCTGAGGAACAGCTGAGTTCTTCTTTGGGAAAAGACGCGGAGAGTCACCTTGAAAATAAGCCCAAAGTTGCAGAGGCATGTTTAGACAGCAGATTGCTGTTTGAAGCTGAATCGAGGGAGAAAGAGAAGGTGGAGGTGGAACTGACTTCTTCTGTTAAGCTTCCGACCACGCCATTTATTCACCTGAAGATTAGTGATGAAGATATTGGTTTGCCACCTGCGGGTTTCCGCAGTCGTGTAAATACGATGCCTAGCAATATGGCCAACATCCGCAGGAGCATGTCAGACGCTAGTTCAGTTGAGAGTTTAGCTGCACGACGAGGAACCATTGGTCCCACGTTGGCCATAAATAAGGATGGAAGTAATAGCACGTCAACCATGCGAGCTGGTGTCAGCCCCAGGTACGTTATCATCCTGGAATGATATCTATTACAATAGACTATAGATTTGAAACTGTTTTTTCGTAGTTTTGTGTTTGTGCAGTTATACTACAGCAGCGAGTTTGGAAAGCCAGCCATTTCCCCTCTGCTCGTGCCCAAAACGGAAGCAATGGAGCGAGCTATTGGCAACTTGGATCTTATCCTTCCGTATGAAACACACAAGGTTGGTGTCGTCTACGTGGGTAAAGGTCAAGCGGGCAACGAAACTGCGATTTTAGCCAATCAGCATGGATCCTTACGTTATGTGCAATTTATTCAGGTATTTCTCTGGTATTTTTATTATCATTTGCGATTGTCGTGATTGGTATTCCGGTATAGGGACTTGGGAGCTTGGTTAAGTTGGAAGAGCTTGATCCTCAGACTTATAATGGAGGTTTGGATCGAAAAGGCAGCGACGGCAAATTTGCTTACATGTGGGAAGACGATGTTTTGAAAGTAGGCCCATAAAGTTGTAATAACAAAAACAAGGTGCTGACTCTTTGTGGGTAATCTTAGGTGGTTTTCCACGTAGCTACATTAATGCCCACCTTGCCCAATAATCCTTTGTGTAACAACAAAAAGCTGCATATCGGCAATGACCCTGTAACTATCGTATACAACGACAGCGGCGAAGAATACTCGATGAAAACTATTAAAGTAATTAACCTGGGTTGCTAACACTACGCATATCTAATCATTACGTTATAGGGACAGTTTACGTATGCCTGTGTGATTATCGAGCCTTTAGAACATTCAACTAATTTAGTTTCGATGCGTTGTCGGCCAGAACTGAACGAAATGCTAGGCAACAACGAGCCCAAGCTTGTTTCGGATAATAATGTAGCCATTTTGGCCCGCCAGCTGGCGTTACATGCCCACGTAAGAGCTTCGATGTGCCAAGTTGAATATCTAACCAAGTTGGTGCAATTTTTAGTTGGCAGCTCTCATATCTCAAGCAAGAAGCGACGACCCTTTCTCGTCCAACTGGTTAAAGAGGCTTCACCAAATAAAACGGATAAAATCCAAAATTTTGCCGGAAGTCTGCCAGTCCGAACATCAATTTTCCCAGGGAGGAGGCGTGGGTCCCAAGCGTAATTCTTTACTATTAGATTTTACCGAATTCGCATAGGTTCATAAAAATTAGGCTCATAACTTGTAAGAAATTTGCTATGTGGGTTGTATGTATTGAGGGAAGAGGCTACGTAAGGAAACAAAGATTTAAAAAATTGGTTAAATTTACGCAAAACGCGTGTTATCTAAAACACTTGAACGTTTCAGTCTATCCTATGGAAAAAAAGGCGCTTAATCCGAAAACAGATCTCCACTTTCATCCAGCGTAACTACAACTGGCGAACTCGTAGCCGAACGAACATGTGCGGCTCGGGAACGCGTGATGCGTAAGTGCGACATGTAAACAGAAGGAGAGGTCTGGGTTGCAATCTCGGCCGTGCGTTTGGCTGCTAATCCCACAGGCCTAGCTTTCTTACGCTTCAGAAGGCTTGGGGACGGAGTCGTTTCAGTTGAGTCGCTCATCACTGCATGCTTTCTGCGTCCAACTAACTTCTTTTTCTTCTTCGCGGGTGGAGTACTCTCGTCGTTTTCATCGCTTCCTTCCGTGGAAATAGTCTTTATTCGAGACAACCGTGGGGGCCGGGGACGGTCCCTGGTAACACTAAGCAAAGGTGGTGACGTGGGAACAGCATTCAGAAAGGAAGGCGAGTTTGTGTTCGTTGCGTCGCTACTGGGGGTGTTAGTTGGCGTTACATAGAAAGACTGGGCTTCAGTTAGTCCCATGCTTTGTCGTACGATGCGGCGTTGAATGACTTCTTCCATGGCCGGCGTGGGGATAGCTTCGCCTTCTACTGAAGGACTGGAAGAACCGCTGGAACTGCGACTAAAACATTTTCTTGTTTCAAATACTGTATTCCAATAATTGGCATTCGTTTTACCTGCCAAGCTTCTTCTTGGGCGGAAGACTGGGAGATTGAGACCGTTCTTTAAACTTCTTCATCAAAGCTACCATGACAGGTGTGGGATTTGCTAAAGAAGGATCACGCTTCTTGGGCGTTCTTCGTTTGGATTTTAACGAAGCCTTCTTGCTAGGGCCTGGCTTGGCAACTTTCGATAAACTAGGCCCGTCAGCTTCGTCCTCCGTTCCAGCAAGACTTAGGCTTGGCGAATCGGGGTTACTTCTGGTAGTTCGTTGGGGCTTAGTGGCTTCATTGACAAGCTGTTCTGCACGCTTGGAAACTGCTAATTTAACAGGTCGGGGACACGCTACAGCAGGAGTTGCGATCGCTTTCTTAGTCTTCTTCGGTGAAGCTTGTGATGTAAATATTAGTTTGCCATCGTCTGGAAGGCCAGCTTCCTTCAAACCCTGCCTAAACAGTTGACGGCAGTGATTATAGTCTGGAGCATCTTCAAACTTTAAATTAGCAACGTATCTCAAAAACTTTTCGGCGGCAGCTAAAAAAACTTAGGATTAGGCAAATATCGACGAATGAAAATTGCTCAATTACGTGGGTGCCCAGTAGGGAAACAGGTCTTTAAAAATGCTGGAATGTCTTTCATGTAGCGATCTTTTTGCCGTGCGACATACTCACAGTCTTTCAAGTTGTCTTCCCAAGGTAACCTGCCACACAACCACTGAACCGCATTGTATGCCAAAATCTCCAAGTCACTCCTACGAGCGTTGGCTAAAGGAAAAGCAAGAAAAATTAGCGTTAAGAATGGAAAAGAAAGAACGTATACCTCCTATGTGTGCATCTCTGCTTGTAAATTCAATGGTACCATTGTGTGCTTTACGGACATCTGGCTTGTATTCCTTATGGACACCATCATTGCCAACATAGCGGCAAGCAAGTCCATAATCAACCAAAAACACAACGTCTTGCTGGTTCTTTTGGAAGCCCAGCAGCAAATTTGAACCCTTAATATCCGCATGAACATAGTTCCGTGAATGAACGTACTCCAAAACATCAATCTAAGACAAAATAAGAGGATGAGGGAACGCTTAATGTCTCCGTAGAAAGACATAGTCTACTATTTGGAGGCTGAGGTTACAGACGGTTTTAAAAGGAAGACGTTTCCCATTTGCATCCAGCAGCTTCTGTACATCAGTGCCAAACCTTTCCATGATCATGAAGCGGTACTTTTCACCTTTGTACTCGTGTGAACCGGAACCAATAAATCTTGGCATTCCAAGGTATTTTAACTTTTTAGATTTGATCCAAGAATCAACTAGAAAGTGACAAATTAAAAGTTGACGAGTCAGTTACTCATCCGGCAATCATGAACCTTACTTAATTCTGGTTTGGCACATCGTATATAAAAATTCATCTCCACAAACAAAGGACCATTGCTATGTGGTTCCTGTAAGTAGAATAGCTCATTAATTTACCCATATTCTTCTCATTTTCATGTAAAACCTACAATCTTTACAACATATTTGGCGTCCGACCCGACAGGACGGTCAATTTGATCAGAACCTGAGGAGTAAAGAAGAAACGATTAGATGGATGCTGCAGAACAAACACAGATTATCATCTCACCTGTATAGATTTCTCCAAAACCACCACTTCCTATTGATTTGCCTAATCTCCATTGTTTTTTGGTAGTGTCCCTCAAGATTTCGCCTTCACTGATTGGATCTGGTAGTTTGTGACCGTTTTTCAGCCGTGCTTTAGTGGTTGCTTTTGCTGAAGTTCTAGCCTTGTTCGCCATTTTAGGCGGCATATTATCGTATAGGAAAACAGATTAATTTCACACCAGCAAATTTGTCTGACTATTTAGCAAAATCTTAGCAAAATCAACGTTCGGTCTTCCTCTAATTGCAGCTTGCTGAAAAGGCGCTGCATCTGCAGGAAGACATCAAACTCAAAAACCCGCGAAGCAAACCCATTCAAGACTTTGAGATTACAAAACCAGCATTGACATCTACTGACTAATACAAAATACTTATAGCATTTAACATTGTCTTCGACAGGTGCCAGGACTGTGTCTTTCTTTGCTCCTTGTTTGTCTTTTCTAGCTTAGTGGCGGGAAGAGTTATTTGCTTGTTCAGCAAGTTTATATAACAATTAAAAAACCTTTAAACTGCTTTTTAGCTTTAAATGGTCATCGTATCCGCAAAAGAATTGCAACTAGTGACCACAAGCAATCTGTGAAAGTGAGACCAGTATAAAAAGGATCATATCCAACAAGGTAAGTTTCTTCTTGTTTCTTCTAAACATACGCTACTTGAAAAAAATCGAAAACCTCTTTCCCATTTCCCATGGCCCTTCAGCCGAGATATCGGTGGGTCCAAAGGCTTGGGCCGGCCATCACCCTTGACTTGAAAGCTTGTATGTGTTCTATATTTACCGTTCTTCTGCTCGCCCATCACATTTCTTTTTTATAAGGTAAAGTGCTCTTTTATTTGTGAACGCACTTCAGAAACTCCTAAATAAGCAGTAGGAGGGTTCAAGCTTCAAGGTTAATCTAGGTAAGATAGAAGTTCTGTGGGTTCATTACAGGCCCGTACCTGGATTTTACAGGATTTTTTTTCGAGGGGGGTTTTAACCCGAGAACTTGAAATCCTATTTTTGTCGTATACAATCTTTCCGGTAAGGAAAGGGGGATACGAAAAGGAGAAAAGTTATCGCGCGTTGTTCGAGCTTCAAAACGGTCAAACAAAACCAAAGCTCAGTTTGAAATAAACTTATCAAGTACCACATGCTGGAAAACGTATATTTTTCATTTGCGGAAACTTTCGATGGGGGTTTAACCCCCCCCCCCCCCCCTGGGTACGGGCCTGGTTCATTATGTTGCCTGCGGAATCCCTATGGACCTACACGGTATTCTTTTTTGGCCCAAAAGCTCGTTGCTTTATGACAAGCTGACTCCATCATCATTAGTTGATGAGCATCAGTTACGGCCATCGTCTTATATTTATTCGCCTCGGGAGGCTGCACATCCTAACACATGAAAAACCTGGGCAATTCAGCACACCCCTCTCCTAACGCTCCTGCGGACTTCTCCCCATCTTTCCGAAGCTTACAAGTTTCGTTGTTGCTTATGATGTGTTTCCTCATAAAATTAACTAATCGGAGAGGGGGAGTGAAAAATCCAGAGCTTCCATAGGCTTTTTAGCTTGGACACAGCCTGTGATTTCCCCTTTACAGGGTGTGTATTTAACACTGGCATCTCCAATAGCCACCCCATTAGCTTTTCATTCTAATCGGCGATGTTATCTTAATCGAACATATCTTTTCTGTACCGTCGAGTTCGCCAGTGACTCACCCATACAGATTTGCTCTGTACACCCAGTAGGCCAAACCTCAGCTCCCGCACGGCATACAATTTACTCGCCATGTATTCTCTTCCTCCTATTATTCATGGAGAGCATACGAGTATCACCCACAGCTTCCTATCCCCGATGTATACTCTACCCCTATATGACATCATCCAGCAACATCGGGGCATCGGGCCCGTAGAGCAGCAACCCCTTTTGACCCAGAATCGCAGCGCCTTTCTGTGACGGTCCTTTAAGGGATGATTCACTAAGCCCTGTAATTCATCGTCGTCTCTTGTCTCCCCCTCTTTAGTAAACATAATAGAGGGTGGATTCGCATCCTGTCCATGACACTGTCCTATACGTTGAAAGCTACAAACCGGGAAGGGTGTGCATATTATTACCGGGCTTGTGTCTCTGGCACCTGGACGAGATAAAGTCACGATACCGAATAATGTAAGGGAACTATGCTTATGACAATATATATTATCCCAAAAACGAAAAATAAAAATACGCGAAAATATGTAATAGTGGAAGGGGAATATGGAGTGAATGAGGGCCCAAATTTATGCTCGTACTGACTCATGCATACGTTTCATGAAGGCAGCTGCAGCTTATGGGTCGACGCACTCCATTTCGAGTCCAAATCGGCCCCTGGGAACTCTCTCTGTACAGTAGGCATACAGACATACTACCGGCGTTTTTGAGAAAGGATAATTTTATTAAATCACAAGATCTAAAATGACAAGACAAGACACAAGGCACCAACTCGCGTGGGAAGGGGCTTTTTCACCTGAACTAACCACAACATTACGACCGGACTGACTAGACCCAAACTATTTGTCGTCTTTTTATACATACATTATACAGGTCTTTTCTGGGAAGTCGCCCAGGTACACAATCGGAAATCCATCAATTCTCTACACTCAAACATGCTCTTAGACGGAGCATCATTGTTTCTGTAATCTTGTCCAAAAGCGTCTTCCTGCCGCGTTGTTTGCACACCTCCTGTCAATCAGTAAGGATACTGGATAATTGGGCCAAGTTTGGCACTGCTGAAGCTTCGTTTTGGTCTGGTATGAACGGGGGTTTTCTGGCTGCAAAAAGGATGTACGAACTGCTTTCTCCACGTCAGACGAAGCATCCGGCGTCCATATCATTTGTAGATTGATCCGTCCACCTTCCTGGTAATGTCACATGCCGACACTGCGGTGATGTGACGCCTTTGGGTGCCAACGAACTGCTTGACAACGCGGAACTTTTGAGACTTTGTTCGAACTCCAAGAGTTGTCCCATGAAGTTTAAATTGGGGGAGATGATGGATCTGCGCTGCTTTATCAAAGAGTATGCTTCAATCAACGACAAATTGGTGTGGCGCATGAGGTAGGCCAAGGCAATCGTGGGTGAACGCGAAATACCAGCATGGCAATGAATTAACACGCCGCTTTGCGTGACACGGGCTTCTTCTACAAAATAAAGAAAACGAACGTTTAATTAGATTCATTTTTCCCTTTTTAGCACTACAGTAACGGCAAACACAACAGTGCAACGCCCTACATGTTCATATAGTACTGGTTTACAAGCCATGGAAGTATCCAGGTGATGCGTCATGCTTCAAACAGCTTCCTTCCCCTTGCTCGTTTTCCTTACGACGTTACGATCATTCCATTCCCTAGACATGAGTGTATGCAATGGCATCTAATCTATCAGCAACTCGAGGTAGAAAAGGCAGAGGAAAAAATGCTCCTCTAGACAATTCCGTCGCACTCTGACGCTCCAAGACGTCTTGAGCGTCGAATGTCTCAGCTTCTCCCCATATATTTGATCCCCGCATAGTTAACTGCGAAGACCCCGTCTTTTCAGCAGACGCATGGATTGGATCATGCAGAGGTCGGCGCTCTCAATAGTCTAGGGTTTAGGGGAGCATGTTTTTCACCCTAGATGCACATACTTGTCCTACATTAGGGAGCAGGGCCGTGAGTCATAAGCTTGCTGGCGCACTGACGTCATTCAGGTGTACTTATCCGCCCCGCATCGAGCTCGACGGCAACGCAACACTGCTAATAAACTCGTGTCTCTTGGTAATCTGCTTTGTTTTAATCTGGGTATGCAACAGAGACCCTGGAAGCTTGGACTACCTACTTCAATGCAATGCGCTATTTGCTGTTGTTTGTAATGGAAGATAAAAGGAACACTCAGTTTCCGGACCATGTCGAATTTCCTGGGGAAATCTCAGCGTTACTTTTTGTTCAGCTTCTTTTCTAAGAATCTCGGACCGCAATTTGTTCGGCAGGCTAACCGAAACGGGAAATGCCAAGATAACCAGATTGCCAGAACCGAAGGTTTTGTCCAACATGGCACACGAAATTAAAAGGCCGCGTTTCTCTCTGGGGAGGTTAAGTAGAGGCCATGATGATGATCATGCTGAAGGCATGCCCGTGGATGCGTCAGTTCATTAAGTTCGTGGAGCTGCTGAATGTAGTTATGGTCTCCAGTCCTTTTTTAGTCAAGTCAAGTGATCGAAAGAAATAGTGTACGGCGCTGGAATGCAATGCTGATCTCAGCGTGGAGAACCGGTTGCCTTGCTTTTCCCAGCGTGATCTTCTGCGATGAGATTGATGTGTGGGGATGAGTTTGATGACTTTGAAAGGAAAGGTAGTACAGGTGTTTGGTCATGTTGAGTTTTTTACGTTCGTTTTTTATCCTCTGACTTCGCAGCCGGCAACTCGAAAAAGCCATGCACAAACCACGCCAGGAAAAGATGACGTCATTTAAAAACCCACAAGTTGAGCTTTAAAAGTCCGTGAACCGGGTCTACTGTTGCTTATATATGGCGTTCCAGCTTATCACATCACTTCCACGAGGAGCATGAGCCCCACCGAAGTCAATAAGTCATGCGTCATGTGTTTAGCTTTAGCAATGGGAAAGTCGTGTTACCGCTTCTTTGGGGCGTGAGTCATTCTAACGATGTGTTGACCAACCTTTACCAGAGCAAGGCACTAATTAGACTGCCGAAAGGAGGGTTTCTTCCAACATAAAAGATCGCGGACGATTGAGGGGACCCCCAGATTAAAGAAATCTGGAAATCCAAGACGCGGGGATATTATGCGCTTCCGTGGAATGTGCTGTTTTCATAGAAAAAAAAATCTATTGTTTCTTTCCTCCCGGAAAAATAGAATAAAAGTGAAGTTGTATGCTTTCATGTCGTTAAGGAAGATGTGCAACATTAGACGACTACGCGCTCTGATTACGCGGAATTCGATCATAATGAGCAAGCGGAAGGCAAGAACTTAATACTCGTAACTGTAGTTGCTAGTTTAATGGATATTTTCCTGTTCAGTCCCCGAAATTTTTATGTGGCTGATGAGTCAATGCTATCGTGACTCATAGAACACAAGTTTCACCTGGAAAGTAACACCTGCGTTCAGCTTAATAGCCAGGAAAGGCCTTGGGAACGTGGTGTCTTTGGGATGGAACGAATCTCGTTTCTGAGCGTGAGCTATCAGCTTGCAACAAGTCTAAACTTCCGCCGCAAACGATAAAACTTTCCAAGTAAATCAGCGCCAGCATCTCTCTCGCTCTACCGTCAAAACTTTCGAGGGAAAGCAAATGATCCTAACTTTCAGAGTACTGGGGGTAAGAACCTCCCCGGCAATGAAGCAAACCAACTTAAGTTTGGCTAAACTGTGTTAAAGAAAATACACTTACCAATAAACTGGCACGCTTCGTCGAAAAACTGGCGCAGGTTTTGCTGACCAGAATCAGCGGCCGGTAACTGCTTGTAGATGATGCCGTGGTTTTGATGGTAACTAGGTAAATCCGACGTCACGTTGAGGACTCGCCCGATTTTTAAGGACGTGAGAATCTCCAAGGAAGCTGCGTCGCGTCCGTTACCAAGGTAGAGGTAGGGTAAAATTTGCGTAGCAGGAAATGACTCCAGCTCCCACCGCGATTTCAAAATCGGGGAACTCGGGGTGGTAGAAAAAGCGGGAATACAAATTTGCGGTGAACTGAGGACGCCCGCACTGCTGCAATTGAACGCTGAAGAGGACATGGGAGCAGGTGTCAAGGCGTCTTGACACAATTGAGGTGTGTGTTTGTGGAACTCACGCCATCCACCTAAGAACACGAACGGGAAAAAATGCGTTAGCTATATAGTTTTAATAACGGAAGTCTGTTGCGTAAATGTTAATTCCCTGCGATTACACGATAAATGATGCGGAGCTTCAAAAGCCAGGCTGCTGATTCAGAGGGGGGGGGTGATGATTCATTGTAAAGCTGGGAGTATTTACGCAAATTGCACCCCTCTCATCAAGTTGATTATAGATCCACTGGCTAGATTATTACTCCGAGAACTGCGTGGGTTTTGGTCTACTAGATTCGATTCTTTTGCTCTATTCTTCGACTTTGGCCACAGATTAGCGCTGGTTTTGCGCAAAGAAAACCCCGGGGAGCGATTTATCAAATGATTAATCTAACATTTGTGGGGGTGGTTGTGCCCAAACGGTAAGTCAAACCCACTTGCTAGTGCCAATCCACCCCCTTAGCACTGAATGTCTAAAACAGATTGTGCGTTATGTGTGAATGCATTAAATAGGGCATAAGAGCGGAAAAAAGATGACGCATGAGGGTACCGTTTTGACCAATAGAGCCGTTGTCCCTGTTTCCAACAATAGGCCCTTGATCGACAACCTACAAAGGGCTCATAGGCAGCTTTCTTTTGTATGCGCTTTGTTGTGTTGTATGCTTGTCTATCTGGGTGAGTCATAACGGCCATGTGTCACCCTGCTGCTTCCGAAGCCGAGGGTGCAAAACTGAAAAGCCATAGCAATGCCAGCTCACCAGGCCCAGTGCTTTTTATTTCTTCTCTGTGTTGCTTTTCGCGTTTCCCGTTTCCCGGGATGCTGCATTAAGGTTATGTGGGTTTATGTTAGATCAAGTATAAAAGCCTCTCCTGCAGCTGTCAATCAAATCACCCTCTGGGCCAAGATTTGGATCATATGATAATTGGGTTCGTGTCACAACTGGCATGACATAATTGAAACGGATACGGCTTTAAAGAAGGAAATTGACTTTGACGGGGTTGCAATGGGGCAAAGAGCAACCCGGAGGGAAATGGCACAATACTATAAAGCATGGTGTTTTTCCCAATCCGCGTCGAGCTCAAACAAAATGAAAAGTAAAAAAGGGTGTTGATACGGAATTGGGCTTAAAATGTAATGAAATATGACGCCAATCATCAGGGTAGTGAGCGAAGAGAGTTGGAAGGAAGTTAGAATTCTGTTGTATAAAGTTACGGCATTACTCCCGAGTCTTTATGTTACGCCCTTGACCTGGATTCTTGGCTTTGTGTGCTACGGAATCAAATAAAAATAAAACGGTGAGGGAAGGAAGTTGAACTAATGTTCCTATGCTGCATGTGCCCCCCGCTTTGGCTTGACATTCAATGAATGGCGAAAATGATTAAAAGCTTGTGGGTACCTGCTAGTAGAACGGGTTCCTTGTTGTCCTCCAGCAAGGCCGATAGTACCACGTACAATGGGGAAGTAGCTGGCAAATGTTCGCAGTCGGTCGCTCCATCATCATAAACAACCACTTCCTTAATGCCTCGTTTTCTTAATGCATCTTTGCCTTCTTTGGTCGTCGCCAAATCCGCCAAGGTAGCGCGTCCCAACTGCAAACGTTTTCTATTCCAGCGATCCGCACAATTGACGTTGATGGCGCCTTGAATGTGCCCAACATTGAACGACAAAAAAGGACGGCAATCCACTACCAAGAAGGTACGACAACGGTCCTCGTCCATGGGTTGCTGAACCAGTTCCAATTTCCGCGCTAATTGTTCGACGCCCCAAATCTTGGTTTTTTTCACCAGCATGGAGCGATGCAAGGAAGCACTTTCGGAGCACGGACTGGAAGGCAAGCTCACCGAAACGGGAAGACCTAAGCAGCACTTTTTGGAGAGCGGCGCTGTTGGAACGGTGTTGCTTTCCATTGGTAAGCTCGGGATGTTCTCGTTCTTGGGCGCCACGGATAGCTGAGGGAGATGACCAACAACGCTGGGTGCTTCAAAGAGCGAGGTTGACAATGAAGTATCTACAAGGGTGGTGCTGGAGGTGGTAATGGACGTCGTCGTCATCGTCGGTTTACTCGGCACGAAAAATGGAGATAAACATTCCGGTGCTGGTGTACGTGGGAAGAGGGCAGGGCTAACTGCGGAGGGCTGCTGATGTTGACGATGGGATGTCGTATGCAAATGAACTTGATTGTAGTGGTGCTGCAATTGCAAATGCAACCGCTTGGTCTTTCGACTGCTAACTAACATGGTACCGCTGCTGCTATTGTTCTCGTCAAACTCTTGCAACTCCTCATCCGGTTTCATGCACGGAAAGATATTCAACGGTAAGACTTCGGTCCCTGGCTCGCTGTAACTGCGGTTCAGGGGCAACTTCAAGTTTTCGCGCTCGCGACGACGCTCGGAGAGCATGATGGGAGACGTGGTACTCCTTTTACGGGGTAGTTGTTTTATCTCGGCAGATTTCAACAAAAAGCTGTTGTTAAAGCGATGGCTCGTCAAGGGCTGCGACTGCAGTCTAGGCAGGGGTGCCGGACACGAATTCTGACGTGACCACGCCGGTTTCCGGTTGTTCCACACCAACCTGCAAAATAACCATAAGCTGTATAAGTACACGCTAAAAATACCCGTTTGTGGGCTAGCAAATGACTCGCATAATACAAAATAAACACACGTTGCGCAACTAATAGAAGAACCATGATAACAGTGAGGAGTGAGAGGCTTTTTCACCTGTCACGACGTTGCGATGACTCACCTTGCCAGATAAGCAACTTTACTTCAAGTATATGGCGTACTAACACAAACTGTAGCTCGAATGCGTACAAGTTTCTCTTCGCGGAACACCAAGTTGAATGTCCCAAAACTTTTGTCCAGAAAAACAGCAGAGTCTTTGCAGTGGACTGATCAACAGCTATGTCGAACGGGAAATGCGGTACTCGTCTGTTGGGGATAATCGTGTCTTGAAAAGGGACGAATAGTGCGAGAGAGAGAGAGAGGGGCAGACTGGAACCCACAACCCACTGAAACTGTTCATGCAGCTGCCGTCGAACTACGCGTCCGGACCGCAGCACTGGCTTTGAATGGGAAGCAGAAACAGAACTGAACCGTCGTCACTTATCTATGGATACGCTACTCGCTACCTACCTTCGTTTCAGCCTTGGTTCCTAGTTCCTATTGTCCCGGACTCTCGGTGAATTACTCATCAGGCAGTCGAGTAACGTGTCGCTGCTTTTCGTTTTGGGTATAAGACCTTGCCTACGGGGCTTTTTTAGTGGTAATAACTGACGAGCTATTTCCCCCAAAGATTGGCTGTTCGTCATAGATATGACCAAGGCGACTATAGCTATAGGCAGCCTGGGCTTTGCCAGTGTATATGTATACCCGTCTTGAATGCAAGGCTAATGAGTCATCACCTAAAGCTAGGCTATCCTTACCCTGACGTCATCGTATGCCCAAGCCAAGAGCCGGAGCGAATGGGAGTCACGTGATACGCGGTGCTGCGGGTTATTCGCTTTAGTGCACGCTGCTGCGGTTTACGGGAAAGAAAATAGATAACATTGGTATTCTTTTACCTTCTTTTTTTACTTCCCTCTCTCGTGGTCGTTTTTGGAAGTGTTATGTGGTCGCATCATCGCATCCATAGGAGAAGCTCTACCCCCCACAAGCCTAATATAGGCACGGCCGTGAGAGAGTATGTGTTTTTGAAACAGACCCTGAAGATACGCATTGGGATGCTGCACGGATTTAATTCCCGTGCCGTGTCCGTGCGTCGCTTCAAAAATTATGGCAAAAAGCCCAAGGAATGCCAAGAGTCCTGAACCGGGCAAAAAAACTTTCGGGTTACCCTTATAAATCAAGCTACACTCTTGGCTTCAGGTGACTAATTAAAGACGACCAAAATAACAAGGAAGAAAAAGAGCTGGACGGGGTAGCCCAATGCAGGGCGATTTTCTTCCTTAATGCCTTATCAACGGAGTTTAAAGAGACTATTACAAGGGTATTTCTATATCTGCTACGTGTCTATCTATGAGGCGTAATTTGAAAATCATAGCTAGGTCGCTGACAAAAGCTCGCTTTTCTAACATAAGCTGCCAAGATAACTCGATTCGGGAGTTTCTAGTGTTGGCAGTCGTGTAGATCACACTGGTACATACCAGCTACTGTCATCCAAAAAATGTAGCGACTGCGAAGACAGCCGAACAAAAATTGTTGGACGGCTTCCATGTCTTTTACATTTTAGCGCATAAGAAGAAAATTGGCTGCTCCGAAAATAGATTTAGCTATAACGGGACGACTTGTTTAAACAAAGGAAGCAAATTAGGGATGGAAGGAATGTCCGGAATAAACCCCAAAGAAAAGCTTGATTAGACACATGGCTAAAGCAGTGCATACGTCATGTGCCCGTTTCTTATCAGCGCAATTTGGCGCCTTACACAACATATGCCTTTGGTTGACCAACCACATTTAGTCATTGCAAATCAAACAGAATGAGTCAGATTGAAAAAAAACACCCAATGGGGAAAACCAAGCAAACAATGAAGCCGTATAGCAGCATTGGTACATTATCCTATCACGGCATGGCTGTTGCCTTAGTAATCCACGCCGGAGTGTGAATGACGGAATATGACCCAGAATGAGACGCAAGTAACCACGGGTGACTATCGGCTTCACTGAGTCAGCTGTGCGCGCTTAGGCAACGTCTGTCTATACCTAACGCGAAAACGTCTTACACTTATCTAGTCCTGACTCTTTTTTTTCCTCTTGTCCTCTTACACTTATCTAGTCCTGTCTATTTTTACACTTATCTAGTTCTGTCTCTTTTTTTCCCTCGTACGTACTATACCTTCCAAAAAAATCGAGTATAGGGAAACCACAGTGGTCTAATCCCCTACCCGTGGGATTAATTAAAGACT